>CACRXE010000022.1:562500-587500 GCA_902685375.1 Neostethus bicornis
CCTGCCCCCCCCCTCCTCCTCCCCCCGTCTCCCAGGTAACGATAAACGCATCATCACAGCTCTTAAATCTGATTGGTTGAATCGACTCACCCTTCCGACCAAAATGGGATCCGGTCCTGAAAACTCCTCCAACACAAACATTTGGTTCCATACCCATCCTCTTTTCACCCGGCTCAGCGCCCTCTGCCCGTCCCCGGGACGGCCCGGTGCCGCCGTGACGGACGGGGCGAGTCCAATAATCCACAGCAGAACCCAGAGAACCCCGAGATCCCAGAATCCGGTCCACATCCTGACGCTCCTTCAGGTCTACAGCTTCCAAAAGGTTAGCATGCTGCCACGGCAACGCAGTCCATCAGCCCGCGGGGAGACCTGGGGGGGGTACAGGGAGTTAATACGCTGGGGGAGGATGGATGGGTGAGGGAGGGGGTGGTAGGGGGGCACAGGGAGTTAATACGCTGGGGGAGGATGGACGGGTGAGGGGAGAGGGGGGCACAGGGAGTTAATACGCTGGGGGAGGATGGACGGGTGAGGGAGGGGGAGGGGGGCACAGGGAGTTAATACGCTGGGGGAGGATGGACGGGTGAGGGAGGGGGAGGGGGGCACAGGGAGTTAATACGCTGGGGGAGGATGGACGGGTGAGGGAGGAGGGGGGCACAGGGAGTTAATACGCTGGGGGAGGATGGACGGGTGAGGGAGGGGGAGGGGGGCACAGGGAGTTAATACGCTGGGGGAGGATGGACGGGTGAGGGAGGGGGAGGGGGGCACAGGGAGTTAATACGCTGGGGGAGGATGGACGGGTGAGGGGGGATGGGGGTATTTATGGAAAAAATAAATAAACAAAAATATTTAAATAAAATGAATAAATTATAGGTTTTATGCTAAAAAAAAAAAATGGAATTTTTTACATCAAAATATCTTATTTTGAAAAATAAAAATAGAAAGAATAAAGTGTGTGTGTGTGTGTGTGTGTGTGTGTGTGTGTGTGTGTGTGTGTGTGTGTGTGTGTGTGTGTCTCACACACACCTGATGGTGGAAGCTGCCATGTGAGCTGATAACCACCTTCAGGAGGTATGAGGGGTTTCAGTGACTTGGTCAGGGACACCGAGCCATGCCCTCCAGGTGGAGGATCGAACCTGCAACCCTCTGGTCACAGGACGGTCGCCCTGAACACTGAGAGGACCAGCGCTTTATGTCCGCAACTTTCACACACTACGCTTGTCCTTGTGATTGCGTGTGAGTGTGATTCTCCGTGTGCGTGTGCGTGTTACTTCTCTAGTTTTCCACGGACAGTTCCTGCGCCTGCGCGGCGGCAGGAGCTGTTCATGGTGCGCAAAACATGGAAACAAAGTTTTTTCCTCTCCTCATCACCGCACACACACACACTCACACACACACATACACACTCACACACACATACACACACACTGTCGCTTTCTGTCTCTCTTTCTCTCACACACACTCACTCACACAAACAAACACATACACTCTGTGTCTTGTTCTCTCACACACACATAGAAACACATACTGAATTTTTTCCTGTCTCTCTTTCACTCTCTCACACACACACACTCACACACTCTCTCTTACACACACACACACACATTCACACACTCACACGCACGCAGATTTAATCCTGTTAGAAAGGTCCGCGCGCAGCAGCATCCTACCTGTCGCTCACGTCCTCCCCCCCCTCTGATGCTGCTTCTGTCCTTCCATCAGATCCTCATGCGCCTGCGCGCGGTGATGGCGGAGCTCCGACAGGCAGAGAAGCTGAAGGAGAAGTGAGAAAGAGATGGAGGCACCGGTGGAAGAGGGAGAGAGAGGGGAGAGAGAGAGGGATGGAGAGCCTCCCCCTCTCTCTCTCTCTCTCTCTCTCTCTCTCTCTCTCTCCCCTCTCTCTCTCTCCGGGGGGGGGGGGGGGGCGGTGCAGGTGGGTCACCAGGCGCACTGCAAACACCGCAAAGCTAATCTTCTCACATTTATGATTCGATTTGGATAAAAATTTATGATAGATTTTAATTTTTTGATGTTTTAAAAATTCTTCAACTATAGTTTTTCTGTTTCTATATTTTTACTAAAATTTTTTGACGCGTCAAACTCCTGATAGGATCAACCGGTTTTTATTATTTGGACTCAAAACAAACGTTTTGACCAGAAGTTGAATGAATCCATTCAGATTTTTAAAAACCACTTTAGTTTTTTTTTAATATTCCAGTTTTAGTTTTTTTTTGTTTGTTTGTTTCTTAAATATAAAAGATAATATTTGATCAAATTTTGATGAAAATATTGATAAAAATAAATCCCTTAGGATTGAATAGAGTTTGGAAATTTTCACTCTAAAAGTTACGCTCTTCAAACGTCAATAATTCAAGAATTATTTTAATTAAAAACAGTATTTTATTTATTTTTTTAAAACAGTATTTTATTTTTCAAACACTAGAGATAAAGAAGGTGGAAGATTTTAAGTATCTAGGATCAACAGTCCAGAGTAATGGAGAGTGTGGAAAAGAGGTGAAGAAGCGTGTTCAGGCAGGCTGGAACGGGTGGAGGAAAGTATCAGGTGTGATGTGTGACAGAAGAGTTTCAGATAAAATGAAAGAGAAAGTGTAGAAAACCATGGTGAGAGCGGCCATGCTGATTGGTCTAGAGACAGTGTGGTGAGAGCGGCCATGCTGATTGGTCTAGAGAAAGTGTGGTGAGAGCGGCCATGCTGATTGGTCTAGAGACAGTGTGGTGAGAGCGGCCATGCTGATTGGTCTAGAGACAGTGTGGTGAGAGCGGCCATGCTGATTGGTCTAGAGACAGTGTGGTGAGAGCGGCCATGCTGATTGGTCTAGAGACAGTGTGATGAGAGCGGCCATGCTGATTGGTCTAGAGACAGTGTGGTGAGAGCGGCCATGCTGATTGGTCTAGAGACAGTGTGGTGAGAGCGGCCATGCTGATTGGTCTAGAGACAGTGTGGTGAGAGCGGCCATGCTGATTGGTCTAGAGACAGTGTGGTGAGAGCGGCCATGCTGATTGGTCTAGAGACAGTGTGGTGAGAGCGGCCATGCTGATTGGTCTAGAGACAGTGTAGTAAGAGCGGCCATGCTGATTGGTCTAGAGACAGCGTGGTGAGACCGGCCATGCTGATTGGTCTAGAGACAGTGTGGTGAGAGCGGCCATGCTGATTGGTCTAGAGACAGTGTGATGAGAGCGGCCATGCTGATTGGTCTAGAGACAGTGTGGTGAGAGCGGCCATGCTGATTGGTCTAGAGACCGTGTGGTGAGAGCGGCCATGCTGATTGGTCTAGAGACAGTGTGGTGAGAGCGGCCATGCTGATTGGTCTAGAGACAGTGTGGTGAGAGCGGCCATGCTGATTGGTCTAGAGACAGTGTGGTGAGAGCGACCATGCTGATTGGTCTAGAGACAGTGTGGTGAGAGCGGCCATGCTGATTGGTCTAGAGACAGTGTGGTGAGAGCGGCCATGCTGATTGGTCTAGAGACAGTGTGGTGAGAGCGGCCATGCTGATTGGTCTAGAGACAGTGTGGTGAGAGCGGCCATGCTGATTGGTCTAGAGACAGTGTCACTGATTCAAAGACAGGAAACAGAGATGTTTGTGTCAGAGATGAAGATGCTGAGGATCTCTCTGGGAGTGACCAGGATGGACAGGATCAGAGGAACAGCACATGTTAGAGGTTTTAAAGTCAGAGAGGTCAGACTGAGATGGTTTGGACATGTGCAGAGGAGAGAGAGAGAGTACATCAGAAGAAGGATGCTGGATTTGGAACCACCAGGAAAGAGGACTAGAGGAAGACCAAAGAGGAGGTTCATGGATACAGTGAAGGAAGACATGAAGATAGTTGGTGTGACTGAAGAGGATGCAGCAGATAGGGTTAGATGATGTGGCGCCCCCTGGAGGGAAATGCCGAAAAAAGAAGAAGAATAAACACTCATGAGGATTTTGTTTATACGTCGGTCAAACAGAACCATGATAAGTGTTCTACTTATGTTTGAAAACAGTAAAAAAAAAAAAACACTAAAAAACAACAGTAAGATACCGTACCATTCGTTCCGTCGTCTTCCGTTTATCCGGGGCCGGGCCGCTGGGGGTAACATCCTCAGACGTGAAGCCCAGGCTGCTCTCACCCCGGCTGCATCCTCCATCTCACCCAGGAGGATCCTGAGGTGTTCCCTGTCCAGCTGTGAGACATAGTCTCTCCATCAGGTCCAGGGTCTGCTTCTGGGTCTCCTCCTGGTGGAACGGAACATCTCACCAGTGATAGGGGCATCTTAACAAGATGCTGAACCACCCCATCTGGGTTCTCTTGACCTGGAGGAGGAGCAGCTCGTCACTGAACTCCTCCCGTACCTCACAGTGAGATACATTAAAGTGTCCTAAGCTGTTCTCCAGCTCAACCAATCAAAGGCTTCCAGCAAAGCAAGGTGGGTCCCGCCCACATGCGCTGAGCCAACCAGATGAACCAAGTTTTTTGCAGCTGTTCTGCTTCCTGGACGGTGACTCTGAGTTGTTGGTATCAGGACATTAGGGTTCAGGTGGAAGGAGGAGGACCCGTGGTTTATTATTGATAAGGCAGCCCAGTGAAGATGTAAATAAAAACAAACATTGATCAATGGAATATTTCAGGTTATTGTTTAGGTTGAACATCTCGGTCAGGCAGCCAGGAAGACCTGGCAGGAATGGAAGGTCTGACCCAACCAGGAAGGCAGGAGAGAGCCTTTAAATGGGCACCAGGCTGACGACGCACAGCTGATTAGCATCAGGCTAATCAGCCAGGTGTTTGGAATCAGACTGGAGTCCAGGAGAGGGCTCCCTCTGGTGGCAGAGTGAGGGGATCATGACGGTTGAATCTTATTTTAATTAATCTACTTCCTGGTTCTTTTCTTTTAAGAGTTTTATTTGGACATTTTGGTTTTTTTTTTACTTGATATTTTGAGTCTTTTTAGTCGTCATAGTTGGATTTTGGGGATTTTTAGGATTTCATTTCAAGGTCGATGATCGAGGTCGACCAAGATTACGTGGAGCCATCGGGTAACGGGGCTTACCTTATGGTCTTTTCAAGCCTCCAACTTTTGGATTGAGTTGAAATACTGGTGGCAGCACGGTGGCGCAGTGGGTAGCTCAGTGGCCTCACAGCAAGAAGGTCGTGGGTTCGAGTCCCGGGTGGGGACGAGGCTTGGAACACTGTCCTTTCTGTGTGGAGTTTGCATGTTCTCCCCGTGTATGCGTGGGTTTTCTTCGGATACTTCGGTTTCCTCCCACCCTCCAAAGACGTGCATGCTAGGTTGATTGGGCGGTGCCAAATTGCCCCTAGGAATGAGTGTGCGTGTGGTCCCGCAACAGACTGGCGACCTGTTCGGGGTGTACCCTGCCCTTTGCCTTAAATCACCCCCGTAAGGGATAGACGGTTAAGAAGATGACTGACTGAAAGATTGGTTTCGTAGGATGGTCGGGAGGCAGGTGTAGGACGTGGCTGCACCATCCAGGCAAGATGCCGGCACGTACGGGTTCTGAGTGCCTGGTTAGAGACTTGCTGGGGCCACCTGATATATTCCCATGTTTTGGAGAGCCCTGCTGTTGAAGCCATCGATTCTGGCCGTCATCATCTTGTTCAGGGGCCACATCTTTGAGCCATGGAGCAGGAGTACGGCAGAGTTATAGATCTGGTGCTTCGTCTTTTGTGAAAAGTGTTAGGAGGGTGATAGGGATCAGGACACAGACGTTTGTTAATCCTTTGCTGGGAAAATTTGTGTGCCAGTAGCCCTATACTGGCTGTCTATGACCTCACAACCCCCACACCCGCCCCTTCAGAAAATCCTGGCTTTGCCCCTGATCCAGACGAGGCTACATGGATAAATAGTCTTGCCCAGTGACAATTTCATCCCAACGGCTGCCCCGCTACAGTTGAGCGGGAACCTGCTGGAGTACCAGGGGTCCGACCCGTCCCACCAGAGTACCAGGGGTCCGACCGTCCCACTGGAGTACCAGGGGTCAGACCGTCCCACTGGAGTACCAGGGGTCCGACCCGCTTCACTGGAGTACCAGGGGTTGGACCGTCCCACTGGAGTACCAGGGGTCCGACCCGCTTCACTGGAGTACCAGGGGTCCGACCCGCTTCACTGGAGTACCAGGGGTCAGACCGTCCCACTGGAGTACCAGGAGTTCGATCCGCTTCACTGGAGTACCAGGGGTCCGACCGTCCCACTGGAGTACCAGGGGTCCGACCCGCTTCACTGGAGTACCAGGGGTCAGACCGTCCCACTGGAGTACCAGGAGTTCGATCCGCTTCACTGGAGTACCAGGGGTCAGACCGTCCCACTGGAGTACCAGGAGTTCGATCCGCTTCACTGGAGTACCAGGGGTCCGACCGTCCCACTGGAGTACCAGGGGTTCGATCCGTCCCACTGGAGTACCAGGGGTCCGACCGTCCCACTGGAGTACCAGGGGTCCGATTGTCCCACTGGAGTATCAGGGGTTCCAGCAGTCTCCCATCCAAGTACTGCCTAGACCCAGCCTGCTTAGCTTCTGAGGTCTGACAGGATCAAGCGTTGACAGACTGGTATGGCATTACACCGCAGCAGGCTGCCACCTATGACCGCACCATAGTGGAAGAAACGGGGGGTAAGGTGTCTTCTCGAAGGACCCTTGACATGAGCTCAGTGGGAATCGAACCCGTAAATTTCTGACTGACTTCGGGTCCACGGGTTCTACCACTGAGCCACCGTCTCCCCCTACCTTGAGTCCTTCTCTTCTGTGTTGGTTTAATGTTTAGGTTTCACTGACTTAGTGTTCTTTACAGCTCAGAATAAAATAAACAATATTGGTCTGTTAATTAAATAAAAAATACTTGATTGATCCCTAATTAGGTCATTTTCCCCGATCAGAAAATCTTTACCGTTCCTCTTCCTCTCCACGTCCCTCCTAGCACTGCGGTCAGACCGTGCTGCTCGGCGCCCCCTAGGCGTCCTGCTAACTAACGAGCAGAAATGGAATTAAGGTCGGTTCCACCAGCGGGGGAGTCCTGTCTAATTGGGAAGTAAGTGAAATCGAAATGTGATTATGAATAAATAAGCCTAATGTAATTAATAAAGACCAATGATTGGATGGTGATAATTAAATCAAGCATGTGTTTTTTTTTAATCTCCATGATTAAGATGTTAGTTAACGGGGTGTTGTACCCACACGTTACAGGTTGTTCATCCTCTAAATGTCAACATATCACTTTACTCAGCAATGCTTTTAATTATAATACAGATTTAAATCAATTAAGAGCAATCTGGAGGAATGAGTGTGTGTGTGTGTGTGTGTGTGTGTGTGTGTGTGTGTGTGTGTGTGTGTGTGTGTGTGTGTGTGTGTGTGTGTGTGTGTGTGTGTGTGTGTGTGTGTGTGTGACATTTTCTGATGTACAGGAAGTCAGGAGTGATTTGCATTTTATGACATTTGAAGGAATTGATGATAAATCGTCACGACGACGAGACTTCATCGTGATGCCGATGTTCTTCAGTCTGATGAAGAGCGGAACACTTCACACACACACACACACACACACACACACAACACTCAATAGAATAGAATAGAACACACACACACACACAGATATACACACTCAGGCAGAAACACACTCTCTCACATACAAAACACTCCAAATAGAAGAGAACACAAATAAACAAAGACACACACACACTTGCAAACACTTATACACACATTCACATACAGACAAACACACACTCTCAAACACACAGAAATACACACACACATCACACACACATATACACTGTCACTCACACGCTCCCACACACAAACACTTATGCAGGAACACACACATTCTCACTGTCTCTCTCTCTCTCTCTCTCACACACACAGACACACACACACACACACACACACACACACAGACACACACACACACACACACAGACACACACACACACACACAGACACACACACACACACAGACACACACACACACAGACAGACACACACACACACACACAGACACACACACACACAGACACACACACACACACACACACAGACACACACACACACAGACACACACAGACACACACACACACACACGCACACACAGACACACACACACACACACACACAGACACACACACACACACACACACACACACACACACACACGAACCATCCCGTTTCCATCAGGTTGAAGAACATCTTCTGATTTCTTCAGATTTAAATCTGTTAATATTTAATTATCAGTCTTCTCGTCCAGAGGGAGGGATCTCTCCTTCATGTGGACCCCCACCAGGTTTCTTCTTCTTTCTTTTGGAGTTTTTCCTCACCGTGAAGGAGGCTCAAAGGGCAGGAATGTGCTGAAATTGTTTAGCTAGCTTTTGTTTATTTAGATTTGTTTTTATACTTTTTTTTCTTTTTTTTACTCTTTGTTTTTGTACTTTTTTTAATCTGCAAAATAAAACCTGTTTAAACGATTGTTTTCTGATTTTTGGCTGTAAAAATGGAATTGAATTTAATTGAATCGTCATATGTTCCACCAACGGCTCTTCCACCCGTCTCTGCACCATGGCAGCTGATCTAAAGCCGTTTTTGGAGCTCTATCATGGTCTGCTTGATGCTACCGGACACACAAACTTCTCCAGTAGGAGACGAATAAAGTATCCTAACCACTCCGACGACACTCAGCCACCTCACATTTAAATAAATAAATGACTCTCTTCATCCCTCACCGTGCTGCACTCCTTACACCGCAGCAGGTTGCCCTTCAACGGCGCCAATGGTGGGAGAAGCGGGGGTTAGGTGTCTTCTCCAAGGACCCTAGACGGTGGTCTCAGTGGGAATCGAACCCGTGACCTTCCAGTCCGCGTTCATATGATGACACTCTGGATCTATAACTCCACCGTACTCTCTATCCTGCTCTACGGCTCTAAGACTCGGCCACTGAACAAGATGATGGCCAAAATCTACACCTTCAACAGCAGGGCTCTCCGAGAACATCAGAAGGGCCCAGCGAGTCTCTAACCAGGTGCTCAGAGCCCATACGTGCCAGCCCAAGGCATCCTGCCACTCGCTGGTTATTCCACGTCTTCCACCTGCCTCCTGACCATCCTGCTAGATAGAGTACTCCTTCAATTCAATCCAAAGTTCACAGGCTGGAAAAAACCACGAGGTAAGCCCTGTACCCTCTATGTGATCCGTCCAGACACTCAGCACGAAGCCCCGCCAACCATTAGCGGCTCATCAACACGCGTTTTAATGTGGATCTCTGTCTGAGAACCCGTCCGCCCCGCTCACCTCTTCTCTTGGACAGACAAGAACCAGGAAGTGGATCAACTAAAATAAATACATAAATAAAATATAAAAAAAATTAAAAATGAATAAATAAATAAAATTCAGGCTGACGTCACGTGATCAACGACCTCCAACAGCTCTGAGGCCCCGCCCACACGGAGCCGTATAAAGACGCCTCTGAGTGCGGTGATGCTGAAAGAAGAAGAAAAAATAAAACACAGAAAAATAAAGACAGCGTCCATGCTTCCCAAACCATGTTTATGATCCAAACAAGGACGCACACGAATGACGTGTGTGCATTACGTGTCGCAGGTAGCGACGCATCACAACGCAAATCTTTGGTGGAGACGGTGGCCGCGTGGTTAGCGCGTTCGCCCGCGGACCGGAAGGTCGCGGGTTCGCGTCCCACGGAGAGCACGTCTAGGGTCCTTGGAGAAGACACCTAACCCCCACTTCTCCCACCATTAGCGCCGTTGAAGGGCAGCCTGCTGCGGTGTAAGGAGTGCAGCAAACAAATTTCCCCGGTGAAGGATGAATAGAGTAATTCAAAAAAATAAAAAAATCTCCATTTTCACACGTCCAGAATCAGAATGCTTTTATTTTCATGTCAGTGAAAAATATCAGAGACTAGGAACTTGTTTTGATACAGGTGTCCAAACGCAAAGACGGAGTTTTCCAAAACACCGGTCTCGAGTGAAAAAAACCCTCCGTTTTCGTGTGGACGGGGTCTGAGTCACCAGGAAGCAGAACAGCTGGACCTAGATCACCAGTCCTGGTAAAAGTTGATCCATTTGGTCGGCTCAATGCACGGGTACAGGACCCGGGAAGAGGCCCACCCACCCTCCTTCACTTTGGCCCTGATTGATCGTTCTGTGAGCGTGTCAGGGACCTCACACCAGAGTTTTTACACAGTTAGAACCAGAAGAACACGTGACTCCGACTCGCAAACAACTTAAAAGAAAATCTTTTCGATCCAAATCAAAGCGAAGATGTTTTGTAATATTTATCCGCGTCTATGTTTCCCGTGGCGAGGCAGCTGTCGGCACAACGGGACAGAACGGGACGGAACGGGACTTCCATATTCCTTTTTATTCTTCCACCATGACGACGTCTCAGGGGGATTTTAGTTTCTAATTAATAACTCGTACGAGTGGCTGATGCTTTTTAAAGTCATTAAAACCCCTTCGTCTCTCCCTCCCTCCACTCCTCCCCCCTCCGTCCCGTTCTGTAAGATGTGGGAAAGCAAGCGGAATCCTGCGGGACTCTCTCGCCGCTCTGAAAGAATTCTGTTTAATTGCAGCATCTACAAACTGGTTCCTGTGAGTATTACACAATAATGACTCTGTTCTAACATGAAATTAAAAGCAAACGTTCTTTTCTCCCGACTCTGGTAATCCTAATGGAAAATATTAGCGTTAGCGCCATAAATCCTGTTGTTCTGCATGCATTACTTCTTCGTTTGATGATAAATTGCCACTTGTCCCGACTCCCAATCAAACTCCCCGAGCGTGCGCTTTTCCAGATCTGCTTCCAAAAGTGAAAAACAAGCCAGCGTGCAAAGAGTCTTTTGTTCTCTGCTGAATGAAGCAAAGCAGAGCAGCCGGGGTGTAATGTTCGGGTTGATAACAAACACCAAGAAATCTTCTTAGATATCCAGACAATTACCAGCTGATGTGGTCTGAAGAGCTCGTCAGATCCCGTCTGACAAACGAGCCGAGAAATAAAAGACGAGAATGGACTGAAGCTGTTCAAGGCCTTTTAAGACCGACTGGTGAACAGTTACGATAATCTAACCGACTGGAAGCAAAGAAGTGGGAAAAAAGTTCGGAAAAAAGTCGATCTACGTTCCTACCCTCACTATGGTAACCAGGATCTACGTTCCTACCCTCACCATGGTAACCAGGATCTACGTTCCTACCCTCACCATGGTAACCAGGATCTACGTTCCTACCCTCACCATGGTAACCAGGATCTACGTTCCTACCCTCACCATGGTAACCAGGATCTATATTCCTACCCTCACCATGGTAACCAGGATCTACGTTCCTACCCTCACCATGGTAACCAGGATCTAGGTTCCTACCCTCACCGTGGTAACCAGGATCTACGTTCCCACCCTCACCATGGTAACCACGATCTACGTTCCTACCCTCACCATGGTAATCAGGATCTACATTCCTACCCTCACCATGGTAACCAGGACCTATGTTCCTACCCTCACCATGGTAACCAGGATCTACGTTCCTACCCTCACCATGGTAACCAGGACCTATGTTCCTACCCTCACCGTGGTAACCAGGATCTATGTTCCTACCCTCACCATGGTAACCAGGATCTGTGTTCCTACCCTCACCGTGGTAACCAGGATCTACGTTCCTACCCTCACCATGGTAACCAGGATCTATGTTCCTACCCTCACCATGGTAACCAGGATCTACGTTCCTACCCTCACCATGGTAACCACGATCTACGTTCCTACCCTCACCATGGTAATCAGGATCTACATTCCTACCCTCACCATGGTAACCAGGATCTACGTTCCTACCCTCACCATGGTAACCAGGATCTACATTCCTACCCTCACCATGGTAACCAGGATCTACATTCCTACCCTCACCATGGTAACCAGGATCTATATTCCTACCCTCACCATGGTAACCAGTGTGGGTGGTGACCAAAAGAACGAGATCAAGGATACAAGCGTCTGAAACGATCTTCCTCTGCAGGATGGCTGGGCTCTCTCTCAGTGTATCTCTGTAGAGGGAGGGGCTGAGGGTGGAACCAGGTCAGGAAATCCAGATGAAGTGGTTCTGGTTAGCATGCCTCTCTCGGTAGTGAGGTGTTCCGTCCCACCAGGAGGAGACCCAGAGGCAGATCCCAGACCTGCTGGAGAGACTATGTCTCACAGCTGGACAGGGAACACCTCAGGATCCTTTAAGGAACGTTCTGCTGACCTTTAAGGAACGTTCTGCTGACCTTTAAGGAACGTTCTGGGAACGTTAAATTGGGTCAGAACTGGTTTGACAAACGAGCAGAGAAATAAAAGGTTTCTAAAGCCGGGCATCAGAGCGGGCGGGCGGGCGGGCGAGGTTGGAGAGAACATCCAGCTTATTGATTTATTGGAGGCTAAAGTCTCAGAGACGTGATCGATCAGATGGAAGGTTATCCTTATTCACTGTGCCAAGCTGTATGCCAATACGCATCAACCTGAACTCCAAACATCTCCAGCAGAAACACAGCACCCGCGGAGAACCCGCAGAGAACCCACAGAGAACATGTGGAGAACCTGCAGAGAACCCATGGAGAACATGTGGAGAACCCGTGGAACCAGCTCTCAGCTTCTGAAAGCTTCAATCGTTCAAACGAAGAACAAAAACTTCTCAAACTGTTAGAAGAAAAACTCGCGTCGTACTAGAGGCGTGTGTCGTTACTGTTGTTAGCACGCTTGGTTAGACGGCGTGGGTTTTGTTTGTCCACGCCCAAACTTCATTCTAATCCGCCGGAAGTACCTGGGCTACCGAAGTCCTCACCTGGATGGAAAAATATCACTGTTAAAAAAAATTAAAGCATCAATATACGTTCCTGTCCTGTGATTGGTCAGACTGAGGAGGTCTCTGTGTTCCTGTCCTGTGATTGGTCAGACTGAGGAGGTCTCTGTGTTCCTGTCCTGTGATTGGTCAGACTGAGGAGGTCTCTGTGTTCCTGTCCTGTGATTGGTCAGACTGAGGAGGTCTCTGTGTTCCTGTCCTGGGTGTGGTCAGACTGAGGAGGTCTCTGTGTTCCTGTCCTGTGATTGGTCAGACTGAGGAGGTCTCTGTGTTCCTGTCCTGTGATTGGTCAGACTGAGGAGGTCTCTGTGTTCCTGTCTTGTGATTGGTCAGACTGAGGAGGTCTCTGTGTTCCTGTTCTGTGATTGGCCAGACTGAGGAGGTCTCTGTGTTCCTGTCCTGGGCGTGGTCAGACTGAGGAAGTCTCTGTGTTCCTGTCCTGTGATTGGTCAGACTGAGGAGGTCTCTGTGTTCCTGTCCTGTGATTGGTCAGACTGAGGAGGTCTCTGTGTTCCTGTCCTGTGATTGGTCCGACTGAGGAGGTCTCTGTGTTCCTGTCCTGTGATTGGTCAGACTGAGGAGGTCTCTGTGTTCCTGTCCTGTGATTGGTCAGACTGAGGAGGTCTCTGTGTTCCTGTCCTGTGATTGGTCAGACTGAGGAGGTCTCTGTGTTCCTGTCCTGTGATTGGTCAGACTGAGGAGGTCTCTGTGTTTGATCTACCATCCCGTTTCCATCAGGATGAAGGTGTATGTCTGTGTGTGTGTGTGTGTGTGTGTGTGTGTGTGTGTGTGTGTGTGTGTGTGTGTGTGTGTATGTGTCTGTGTGTGTGCGTGTCTGTCCGTCCGTCCGTGTTGTTCCAGAGCAGGCCTGTTTCCTTGATGGGGATTCCTCCGCAGCGCACGTGCTCTCGGGTTCCCAGCGAAGATAAATCACTAAAAACTCTGTTGCATTTTAAAGCAGCCTGAGGGACTCGAGGGAAGCAAATGAGCTATTTCTTCAGGAAAAACTTGTTCCACTTAAATTTGTGTCCTCTGTGGATCAGCGCGGAACACAAGAAGGACACACTCGTCTTCTAAATGTAATTTTCCAGAGTTTGAGCACCTTCATGAAAGCTCGCGAACGGCCGCTGAGCTCAGGTGAGTCGGCTTTTTAAATAATGGGATTATTTAAATCAATGTTTGACTCTTAAAACACTGAAAAAAACCTCAGGTTTAAAACCCGTTAAAACTAAAAAAATAATTATTTATTAATTACTCTCTTCATCCCTCACCGTGCTGCACTCCTTACACCGCAGCAGGCTGCCCTTCAACGGTACCAATGGTGGGAGAAGCGGGGGTTAGGTGTCTTCTCCAAGGACCCTACACGTGCTCTCTGTGGGAACGCTCTAACCACTGAGCTGCCGTCTCCTCCCATCATCCCTCCCTTATGATGTCTATTTGTTAAAAATTATTAATTATTTAAGATGGTTAAAAAATATAGTCCGTTTTTATATGAATCAGGGAGGAAAACGATCCAGACGCGGGTCAATGATCAAGAAAATACGGTTTATTAAATAAGAAAAGGTGCCCACGTGGAAGTGGAGACCAATCAGGTAGGACTAGAACAGGGTGGGTAAACTTTTTGATCCGTGGGCCACATTGAGTTCTAACATTTGACCAGTGGGCTGGAACAGGATCAGATGGATGGCATGCTTTGGTAACCTCTAGATTAGACGATAGAATGATGTTAGATTTTAAACAAATGTTACATCAAGAGCGTTAAATTTAAAATCTACCGGTGCTAGATCTGAAAGTTAGTGCGATAGCATTTAAAAACGTGCATGTGGCCAATGTTCCCTCTAATTTTTTATGTCTGATCAAACACCAGCTTCCTGAGCAGAAGGGGGCGGAAGGGGGCGGAGCTAAAACTTTTCCTCTGTTGTGACGTCAGCAGAAGTGACGAGCCAAACTCTGAAGCAGCGATTCGAAGCAATTTGTTTTAGAAAGAAAGAAGAAAGATTTATGTTCCAGAGTTTTGTCTCATTTTTAGTTGAAATAGATTTTTATTTTGTGCGCTATTAACCTGCGAGCAGTGCGCAATTGCGCAGGCGCGCAGCTTAGAGGGCACACTCATTGTGGCCATGCCAACCTGTCAGTGCCTGATCCCATCAGACCTCAGAAGCTCAGCAGGTTGGGCCTGGGCTGTACTTGGATGGTAGACCACTGGCATCCCGGGTAACAAGGTGGGACGGCCGTTGTGTCACTGGGTAAGACACTTCACCCACGTAGCCTGGTCTGAATGGTGTGTGTGATTGGTTGGTGATGGTCAGAAGGGCTGATGGCGCAAAAATGGCAGCCTCTTCTGTCAGTTTGCCCGAGGGCAGCTGTGGGTACATCAGTATCTTACCATCACCTGGCATGGAGGGAAGGAACGATGCATACGTGAAGCGTGTTTGAGAATCCTGAAAAGCGCTAAATAAACACAATGCGTTTATTTAGCGGCGCTAAGTCTGAAATCTAAAATTGATGTTATATTTGGAAATAAAACATTTTATTTCCCTGCAATTCTGATGTTTCCTCAATAGATGGCGCTCTGATATGGAAAGCCATCGGGTCCGATACACACACAACACGGCGTAAACAAGCGTGTTAGATGTTAAAAACAAACAAAATGTTACATGAAGCACTCCCCCAATCCTCCTAACAGTGTTCCATAGAAACACCACAAGAGCTCATGACCTGACGGTCTTCTTCTTCTGGAGTTTTAACGGTAGAAGCCCGCGGGAAGGATGGTTCAGTGAGTAGAGTGACCGCCCTGTAACCGGAGGGTTGCCGGTTTGATCCCTCGCCAGGAGTTCATGTTGAGGTGTCCTTGAGTAAGACACCGAACACAATCAGGATGGTGCTCCTGATTGATGCACCTGATGGTGGTTTCCACCTTGCATGCAGCATGCTCATCAGATATGAATGTGTGTGTGATTGGGTGAATGTGTGCTACACGCGCTTTGAGTGACGACACAGGTGGAAAAGCGCTGTATAAGTAGAGTCCATTTACCATTTCTGGGGCGTTACCGCCTCCTATCGACACCACAAATCTTAGCACCCTATCCATCCTGTACTTCAGAAACCCATCAACACCTTTTGACCACGAAATTTGGACAAATCTGTGAAAAATGTACAAATTTGCAAAATTTGTGAAAATTTGCAAAAAATTGCTCAAATTTGTGAAAGTTGCAAAAATTTTGAATTCTTATCAATTTTCATCATTTTTTGTAAATTTTGTTTTTACAAGAAAACATGTAAATTTTTTATAAATTTGATCAAAATAAACTTTTTAAATCTGTTTGTTTTTTAAACTGATCATTTCTTTTTGAAAAAAAAGACCGTTTTTTTCATCAGATTTCCGTCGATTTCTCATGAAACCGATAAATAAATCGTGTTGTCGTCATGGTGATACATATCGTCACAGCGTCGCCCTGCTTTAGCCCCGCTATGTCGTCTTTCTTCTTCGACTCGGAAGCGGAACTGATGTTATTTTCTAAAGCGAGGGATTCAATAATCCGTTTAATCCAGCGAGACTTTGAGCTTCAGCAGGACCCGCTTTGCTCAGACCTTTCAGGATAAAAAAAAACTATTTCTGGGATTAAATTTTATTTTTATTTACAGTTTCATGAACATGTGCAGTGGAGATGAGCGTGAACCCCTCACCACCCTCACCCACCCTCACCCACCGTCCCCCGGTCCCTTCTGGAAGGTCATAAGAAGCTTTGGGGTGAAAACCCAAACTCTCCACATCCTTCTTACTCGCCGTTTTCTTGAGAGTTTTTCTGCAAAGCCTGGCATTTTACAGATTTATAAATAGTTTTAAGCCTGTTCTTGGCTCCGTCGTCGTTATGGCCCGCTCAGTTTGAGTGGCGCTTGTCACAGACAATTTCTATCATAGTTTTTTAGAAAAAAAAGGAGCTCGAAGAGAAGCAAGATAAAATTTCCTTTGAGGAGTCGGAGAAAATTGGGGACAACAAACTGATCTATTTTGGCGAGCGTTTGTTTAAAGGATAAATATTCTAATTTTGTTCTTCAAAGCTTCGCGTTTTGCTTTAACTTGAAAGAATGTTTTAAGCGTAAAAAAACAAAGATATTTTCTCTTAAAGATGCGACGTCTTTATTTTAAATGATTATTTAAACATCAATAAGAACAAGAATCATTGCTTTGATTTTAAAACGCGTTCTAGTGAATCTAATAACGGTGAAATAATCAGAACCCAGACGTGATGTCTCACTCTGACAGCCAGAAGAAGAAAATCCTCATGACGTAACGGTGAGAAAAACATCTAAAGATTCAACTTTTCTGCTTTTTTTTTTTCACTGATGAGGCGTCAAATTTAAACAAGCAGGAAGTTAGAAAAAAAAAAAACTTTCAGGAGGTCCAGATTTTATACTGACTGAGAGGAAGGGGGGTTCAGTGGGAAGGGCGAGGGTACTGTAACCAACGGGTGACCAGTTCGATCCTCACCCGGAGTCCATGCCAAGGTATCCCAAAGGAACACATCTTCTTGTTCGAACTTGTTCCATCGTGTTGTGCTTATTATTACCGGCCCGGGTAACCGGGGCAACGCTCTCAGATGGGAAGCCGAGGCCTCTCTCACCCTGGCTGCATCCTCCGTCTCACCCAGGAGGATCCTGAGGTGTTCCCTGTCCAGCTGGGAGACATAGTCTCTCCAGCAGGTCTGAGGTCTGGCTCTGAGAGGGAGCCATCCTAACCAGAAGCTCAAACCACCCGATCTGGCCTCTCTTTACCCGGAGCAGCAACGGCTCTACTCCAAGCTCCTCCAGGGTGGCAGACCCCCTCTCTTTGTCTCTGAGAGAGACCCTGCCAACCCTGCAGAGGAGGATCATTCCAACCACTTGTATCCATGAACTCGTTATTTTGGTCACCACCCACTGCTGGTTACCATGGTGAGGGTAGGAACGTAGATCCTGGTTACCATGGTGAGGGTAGGAACGTAGATCCTGGTTACCATGGTGAGGGTAGGAACGTAGATCCTGGTTACCATGGTGAGGGTAGGAATGTAGATCCTGGTTACCATGGTGAGGGTAGGAACGTAGATCCTGGTTACCATGGTGAGAGTAGGAATGTAGATCCTGGTTACCATGGTGAGAGTAGGAATGTAGATCCTGGTTACCATGGTGAGAGTAGGAATGTAGATCCTGGTTACCATGGTGAGAGTAGGAATGTAGATCCTGGTTACCATGGTGAGGGTAGGAACGTAGATCCTGGTTACCATGGTGAGGGTAGAAACATAGATCCTGGTTACCATGGTGAGAGTAGGAATGTAGATCCTGGTTACCATGGTGAGGGTAGGAACATAGATCCTGGTTACCATGGTGAGGGTAGGAACATAGATCCTGGTTACCATGGTGAGGGTAGGAACGTAGATCCTGGTTACCATGGTGAGAGTAGGAATGTAGATCCTGGTTACCATGGTGAGGGTAGGAACATAGATCCTGGTTACCATGGTGAGGGTAGGAACATAGATCCTGGTTACCATGGTGAGGGTAGGAACATAGATCCTGGTTACCATGGTGAGGGTAGGAACGTAGATCCTGGTTACCATGGTGAGGGTAGGAACATAGATCCTGGTTACCATGGTGAGGGTAGGAACATAGATCCTGGTTACCATGGTGAGGGTAGGAACATAGATCCTGGTTACCATGGTGAGGGTAGGAACATAGATCCTGGTTACCATGGTGAGGGTAGGAACGTAGATCCTGGTTACCATGGTGAGGGTAGGAACATAGATCCTGGTTACCATGGTGAGGGTAGGAACATAGATCCTGGTTACCATGGTGAGAGTAGGAATGTAGATCCTGGTTACCATGGTGAGGGTAGGAACATAGATCCTGGTTACCATGGTGAGGGTAGGAACATAGATCCTGGTTACCATGGTGAGGGTAGGAACGTAGATCCTGGTTACCATGGTGAGGGTAGGAACATAGATCCTGGTTACCATGGTGAGGGTAGGAACGTAGATCCTGGTTACCATGGTGAGGGTAGGAACATACTGTAGATCCTGGTTACCATGGTGAGGGTAGGAACGTAGATCCTGGTTACCATGGTGAGGGTAGGAACGTAGATCCTGGTTACCATGGTGAGGGTAGGAACGTAGATCCTGGTTACCATGGTGAGGGTAGGAACGTAGATCCTGGTTACCACGGTGAGGGTAGGATGTTCAGAGTCCTAATTGTAGCAGCCAGTCAACGTAACATGTATGTTTACGGAGGAAACCAGAGAAAATCCACACATACACAGGTAGAACATGTAAACTCCACACATAAAGACCAGTGTCTCAGTATTCCTCTTCCCTCTTTTCCTCCGTCAGGTCTCAAACACCTGATTTTAAACTCTTAGTTTCTCTCAGACTCCACAGGCGTTTTGAGGGAAACCTGGTCTAAGTGGAAGTCTCAGACTTTTTATCTCATTATAACCAAATTACCAGCATGTAAAAGTAAAAAAAGGAGCAGGATTTCTTCACCTGAAGCCAACGTGGTGCCCACGTGATGCCCGTCTGATGGCGTTTAAGCAGGAAGTCCCTCTGAGTGGAAGGATTTTAATCATCTGCAGCTCTTTGCTTCACAGTTATGAAGCTTTTACTGACGTCCAGCAGCTCTGAGACGTCTGTTCAGGCAGGACGGGCGATTCTTTATCCACCAACTCTATCAAACCCCGACAGCTGGTAGAAATCTACGTATGCCCATGAATCCTCAGAACCACCCGTTTGATTCCTGAATCTCTGAGGGTAAAAAAGAGGAGAAAAAAAACAACATTGTTAGTTATGGGTTCATTTCCTGGGACTCATGCCCTGCTTTGTTAGATTTTTATACCATATTTCAAACGGGCGTACAGCACAGTGGCACGGTGGGTAGCACAGTGGCCTCACAGCAAAAAGGTTGTAGGTTCAAGACCCGGTTGGAGACAAGGCTTTGAACACTGGTGAGGGTAGGAACGTAGATCCTGGTTACCATGGTGAGGGTAGGAACATAGATCCTGGTTACCATAGTGAGGGTAGGAACGTAGATCCTGGTTACCATGGTGAAGTTAGGAACGTAGATCCTGGTTACCATGGTGAGGGTAGGAATGTAGATCCTGGTTACCATGGTGAGGGTAGGAACGTAGATCCTGGTTACCATGGTGAGGGTAGGAACGTAGATCCTGGTTACCATAGTGAGGGTAGGAACGTAGATCCTGGTTACCATGGTGAGGGTAGGAACGTAGATCCTGGTTACCATGGTGAGGGTAGGAACGTAGATCCTGGTTACCATAGTGAGGGTAGGAACGTAGATCCTGGTTACCATGGTGAGGGTAGGAACGTAGATCCTGGTTACCATGGTGAGGGTAGGAACGTAGATCCTGGTTACCATGGTGAGGGTAGGAACGTAGATCCTGGTTACCATGGTGAGGGTGGAAACGTATATCCTGGTTACCATGGTGAGGGTGGGAACGTAGATCCTGGTTACCATGGTGAGGGTAGGAACGTAGATCCTGGTTACCATGGTGAGGGTAGGAACGTAGATCCTGGTTACCATGGTGAGGGTAGGAACGTAGATCCTGGTTACCATGGTGAGGGTAGGAACGTAGATCCTGGTTACCATGGTGAGGGTAGGAATGTAGATCCTGGTTACCATGGTGAGGGTAGGAATGTAGATCCTGGTTACCATAGTGAGGGTAGGAACGTAGATCCTGGTTACCATGGTGAGGGTAGGAACGTAGATCCTGGTTACCATGGTGATGGTAGGAACGTAGATACTGGTTACCATGGTGAGGGTAGGAACGTAGATCCTGGTTACCATAGTGAGGGTAGGAACGTAGATCCTGGTTACCATGGTGAGGGTAGGAACGTAGATCCTGGTTACCATGGTGAGGGTAGGAACGTAGATCCTGGTTACCATAGTGAGGGTAGGAACGTAGATCCTGGTTACCATGGTGAGGGTAGGAATGTAGATCCTGGTTACCATGGTGAGGGTAGGAACGTAGATCCTGGTTACCATGGTGAGGGTAGGAACGTAGATCCTGGTTACCATAGTGAGGGTAGGAACGTAGATCCTGGTTACCATGGTGAGGGTAGGAACGTAGATCCTGGTTACCATGGTGAGGGTAGGAACGTAGATCCTGGTTACCATGGTGAGGGTAGGAACGTAGATCCTGGTTACCATAGTGAGGGTAGGAATGTAGATCCTGGTGACCATGGTGAGGGTAGGAACATAGATCCCGGTTACCATGGTGAGGGTAGGAACGTAGATCCCGCTTACCATGGTGATGGTAGGAACGTAGATCCCGGTTACCATGGTGAGGGTAGGAACGAAGATCCTGGTTACCATGGTGAGGGTAGGAATGTAGATCCTGGTTACCATGGTGAGGGAAGGAATGTAGATCCTGGTTACCATGGTGAGGGTAGGATCATAGATCCTGGTTACCATGGTGAGGGTAGGAACGTAGATCCTGGTTACCATGGTGAGGGTAGGAACGTAGATCCTGGTTACCATGGTGAGGGTAGGATCATAGATCCTGGTTACCATGGTGAGGGTAGGAACGTAGATCGTGGTTACCATGGTGAGGGTAGGAACGTAGATCCTGGTTACCATGGTGAGGGTAGGAACGTAGATCCTGGTTACCATGGTGAGGGTAGGAACGTAGATCCTGGTTACCATGGTGAGGGTAGGAATGTAGATCCTGGTTACCATGGTGAGGGTAGGATCATAGATCCTGGTTACCATGGTGAGGGTAGGAATGTAGATCCTGGTTACCATGGTGAGGGTAGGAATGTAGATCCTGGTTACCATGGTGAGGGTAGGATCATAGATCCTGGTTACCATGGTGAGGGTAGGAATGTAGATCCTGGTTACCATGGTGAGGGTAGGATCATAGATCCTGGTTACCATGGTGAGGGTAGGAATGTAGATCCTGGTTACCATGGTGAGGGTAGGATCATAGATCCTGGTTACCATGGTGAGGGTAGGAATGTAGATCCTGGTTACCATGGTGAGGGTGGGTAGCATGTCAATCAGTTGGTTCAAACTCAAAATAAAAATGAGAAATTATAAAACTAAACAGTGTTTTTTTTTTTTTAATCTGGCTGTTGTCGAGGTAAAGCGTGCAGGGGCAGTGGGTAAGGTAATGGACAGGGAGAGAGGTGGCGCAGTAGAGAGGTGGAGGGGAGCAGAGAGACCCCAGCTTCATAAACCAGCCTGACTGTGTCCCCCGGACAGAAAGAAATGACTCCATCTTTTCCAGCTTTATGAAAACAGATGGAATTCTGGAAGTTTTCCAACGCTCGTCCTTCACCCGTTTAAACACCTAGGAACCCCCCAGCAGTGCCCTGCTAGTTACCGCGGTGATAAACGTGAGGTTTTAAGGCCCTGCTTTAACGATCCCGTCACACCCCATCACTGACGGCCTAAATGATGGTGTGATTAAAGAGGAATTAAAAGCATGAAATTACACTAGAGATGTTCTCAGCAGGATTCAGACTATTTTCTGTCCTCGCTGCAGTTAGCAGATTATTTGGTCGCCCCGATCCGTTCCGCCACGGCTTAGAGGGGACACATGCTCGCTGGCTAATATTACCCAGAAATCCCTGGCAGTCAGAGGGCTCGTCCTTCCGTTTGGATCACGGAGATCCAATCCAACAGCTTCATAAACACAGAAATAAATCAGAATTCCTGCCTCCATCTGGAAGCGGTGGAGTTAGGGTTCATCTTTATTTCACAGAAACAAACGTCCATCGTTTGCTCGATCTCCCTGAACGCGTTCAAACTGACACGAAGTGGAGACGATGGAGATGCAGGACCCTGAAGAGGAGCCAGTTTTAGATCAAATCAACACGTGGGCGGGTATTTTTAAAAACGAATATCCGCTGTCTTCCATTTTAGAAAAACTCTCACGTACAAACGTAACTGTTTTCAAAAGAACCGCATCCACAAAAACCCGTTTAAATGCACTTCTGAGTGCAGCGATAAGCATGCCAGTCCAGTAGGTAGCAGTATTATTTTCAGAGGATCCATGCTGCCCAGTCTGACATTAAAAACAACATTATTTGTCGCAGATAGTGATGTTTAAAAATACAAAACGGTGGTTATTCATGTTCCCACGCAAACAAAAAAACAAAATGTACCAAAATCTTCACATTTAATCGGAGTTTTAAAAAATGACGGGTACGTGTGGATGAAACGGATAAAAATATATTAGTTTTACCAGATACCCGCTATATGTGGACAGGACCTTAATCAGTAAGAGGGGCAGACATGATCAAAAAGACCCAGCAGAGGAAGAAGAAAGCCAAGCTGCCCGCCCACATGTTGGTACAGTTTTACAACCATCATCGAGTCCATCCTCACCTCCTCCATCACCGTGTGGTACGCTGGAGCCACAGCCAGGGACAAACACAGACTGCAACGCGTTGTGCGCTCTGCGGAGAAGGTGATTGGCTGCAGCCTTCCATCTCTCCATCAGTCTGGAATGTCCAGTACAGCTGGTCCCAATCACCTCTCCATGATGTCTCCACCTGTGTCTCATCTTCCCTCTGGTGTCCATTACTCTGGTGTCAGAGGCAGAGTCGGTGGTCAAGGGAAGGAAGTATGATATGCAGAGGACGGTGGGAGTGAGTGTGGTGCCGGTTGGTGATGGGGAGACGGGGACAGGAGGTTTTTAATAAGTTAAGGATTGGGCATACAGGGTTGGATGGTACTCAGAGGGTTCTGGGGAAACATTTAGACAGAGCTGTGATTACTGTGGAGAGGCGGAGGGGACATTACCCTGTTCCAAACCCGCAGGGTACACACTTGTAATAAAGAAAACTTCACATCAGCATCCATCTGTCCTTCTAGGGTTTTATTTTTAATTACTGATCGTTTTATAATCACAGGAAACATTCAGTATGATGTCATCATGTCATGATTTAAATCGTTTATATATTTATCTTTAACGGCGGGTAAAGCTTCCTCTGTACGGTATGATGCATGGCGGTGTAACCGTGTGTAATATTTATAAATAGTTCTGCTTCCAGATAATCTGACTAACTCTGGGAGACGTTCACGTCCGTTTAGAAGAGCAATCTGTCTTCTGAGCTTTTTATTCTGAGCAGCTGAATTGATCCGTACGGCACGTCCGCTCACATCCCGACTCTCCTTCATCCAGGTCCTGATGAATAATCTCACTTAGAAAACTGACTTTTATTGTTTCTTCTTTTTGTTAAACCGAGGAATAAAACGCTGTCACTTTAAGAACAAACGCTATCTGTAAACATCCAAAAAAAACGTTCCTACCCTCACCATGGTAACCAGGATCTACGTTCCTACCCTCACCATGGTAACCAGGATCTACGTTCCTACCCTCACCATGGTAACCAGGATCTATGTTCCTACCCTCACCATGGTAACCAGGATCTACGTTCCTACCCTCACCATGGTAACCAAGATCTATGTTCCTACCCTCACCATGGTAACCAGGATCTATGTTCCTACCCTCACCATGGTAACCAGGATCTACATTCCTACCCTCACCATGGTAACCAGGATCTATGTTCCTACCCTCACCATGGTAACCAGGATCTACGTTCCTACCCTCACCATGGTAACCAGGATCTACGTTTCTACCCTCACCATGGTAACCAGGATCTACGTTCCTACCCTCACCATGGTAACCAGGATCTATGTTCCTACCTTCACCATGGTAACCAGGATCTATGTTCCTACCCTCACCATGGTAACCAGGATCTACAGTACGTTCCTACCCTCACCATGGTAACCAGGATCTATGTTCCTACCCTCACCATGGTAACCAGGATCTACAGTACGTTCCTACCCTCACCATGGTAACCAGGATCTACGTTCCTACCCTCACCATGGTAACCAGGATCTACGTTCCTACCCTCACCATGGTAACCAGGATCTACATTCCTACCCTCACCATGGTAACCAGGATCTACGTTCCTACCCTCACCATGGTAACCAGGATCTATGTTCCTACCCTCACCCTGGTAACCAAGATCTACATTCCTACCCTCACCATGGTAACTAGGATCTAGGTTCCTACCCTCACCATGGTAACCAGAATCTACGTTCCTACCCTCACCATGGTAACCAGGATCTACTTCCTACCCTCACCATGGTAACTAGGATCTAGGTTCCTACCCTCACCA
>CACRXE010000022.1:592500-632500 GCA_902685375.1 Neostethus bicornis
CACACCCCCTCATGCCCCCTCATACCTCCTCATGCCCCCCTCTCACCCCCGCATGCCCCCTCACACCCCCTCACGCCCCCACCGGTCTGTTCTTAGACTGGATTCACACTTGATCGACCATCCGATCGATTTCTCATTGGTGGTCTTTGTGAAGCTGTGAGGGGTTTTAGAGGAAAACAGTCTGTTTTGTTTCCTTCACTCTTCATCTGTTTACATGTTTACATCTTACTGTAAACAACTTTACCCGTAGATACAGTAAACAAAACCTGGTAGCTCACCCGGGTAGGTGCGGGTACTGAGCTGTAGGGCAGCGTGATTTCCTCCAGGTGCCCGGTAGCTCCAAGCAGCTCAAGAGAGAGCTCCAAACAGCTGCTGGGTGGTGCCCTGTTGGGTCGGGTGAAGCTGGAACACAAAACAGTTGGCGCTGCGCTGGGCAAAATGTGGGTTATCATGTCATTAAGATCATTGATCAGCTTCAGACTAACGGGCACGTCGTCCAATCAGAACGCTGACCTCCGGTCACGAGAAAAGAAAAGATAAAAATCTTCAAGGTTAATTTTCTCTTAACTCGTTATTAACTCGTTAACCGTTTGTTTGTTGGAGTTTAATTAGGATTAACCTGCAGGAACGACGTCACCGTGGGAACCAAGAAGAAAACATCTGGTGGAACCAAGAGGAGAACGGAAGAGACCTGGAAGGACGCACACACGCACGCACGCACACACACACACACACACACACACCTATCCTCTACTGTGGCTCCAAACAGCTTTAGAACATCTGTTAGGTGGTGCCGGGTTGGGTGGAGTCGAGCTGGAACGCACGACAGTTGTCTCTGCTTTGTGTCGAATATGGGTTACTGTGGTAACAATGTTTGAAGTTCACCTATGGTCACCATGGTAACCAGGATCTACATTCTACCCTCACCATGGTAACCAGGATCTACGTTCCTACCCTCACCATGGTAACCAGGATCTACGTTCCTACCCTCACCATGGTAACCAGGATCTACGTTCCTACCCTCACCATGGTAACCAGGATCTACATTCTACCCTCACCATGGTAACCAGGATCTACATTCCTACCCTCACCGTGGTAACCAGGATCTACATTCTACCCTCACCATGGTAACCAGGATCTACATTCCTACCCTCACCATGGTAACCAGGATCTACGTTCCTACCCTCACCATGGTAACCAGGATCTGCGTTCTGCCATCTGGGAGGGGTTCGGTGTCGAGCCGCTCCTCCTCCTGGTTGCGAGAAGCAGGATACAGTGGTTTGGGCATCTGGTTAGGATGCCTCCCTCTCTGGTGAGGTGTTCCGTCCCACCAGGAAGAGACCCAAAGACATACCCTTGACCTGCTGGAGAGACTATGTCTCCCAGCTGGACAGGGAACACCTCAGGATCCTCCTGGGTGAGATGGAGGATGCAGCCGGGTGAGAGAAGTCTGGGCTTCCCGTCTGAGGCTGTTACCCCCGACGACCCGGCTAATGCTAAGCGGAAGACGACTGAACGGTTGATAAATGAGGCCGTGTTATGTAAACCTTTGATTACCCCGGTTCTGGCTGCTGGTGTACCAGTTCTGACCCTGTAACTGAACCATCCTGATGCCAATCTAACCAGCATGTGGTTAAACTTGTTGCTAGGTTAACCCTCCCCGTTGCTATGCCACCTCCATGTTGGTCTCTGTGAAGTTTCTTCAGAATGATTTAAAACAAACATCTCCTCCTGGCAGCTTCCCAACAACAATCCCTGTTAGTGCGCACGTTTCTCCGTGCACATAAATATCAGCTGCTTTTAGCAGATGAAGCTGAGCAGCATCAGTTAGCATCACACACACTCACACACACACACACACACACACACACGTCCCTTCAGGTCAGAGAGATGGATGCTCAAAGTCAGACGGGATCATCTACATGCAGAGAAACCAGGACCCCCTTTTAGCAAGGTGTCCTCCATCATGTCCTGTGTGTGTGTGTGTGTGTGTGTGTGTGTGTGTGTGTGTGTGTGTGTGTGTGTGTGTGTGTGTGTGTGTGTGTGTGTGTGTGTGTGTGTGTGTGTGTGTGTGTGTGTGTGTGTGTGTGTGTGTGTGTGTGTGTGAGACAAGCCTGTTCCCCTCTGCTTTCCAAATAGGAAGTACCAGCTGGTTTCATAGACTTTTAATAACAAATCAGAATTCAATATTTTATTGTTGTCACTGTTGTCGTCATGGTAACCCCTCTGACTCTGTCTCTTTGAGCTGGGCGTACTCTGTGTGTTATTCGCTCTAAATTTAACTCGATTTCCGGTCGAACGACTATTTTGGGAGACAGTGGCTCAGTGGTAGAGGATTTGCCCTCGCACCAGAAGTTAACCGGAAATTTGCGGGTTCGATTCTTACCGAGTTCATGTTTAGGATTCTTGGAGAAGACATCTATCCCCTGTTTCTCCCACCACTGACACCGTCATGGCAGCCTGCTGCGGTGTGATGCAGCACACAAACTTTTCTGTTGAGAAATGAATTAAGTATACATTAATATTATTGAATCGAACCGGCGACCCTCTGGTTACAGGACAGTCACCCTACCCACTGAGACATGGTTCCCCCCCCAATCTAAACATAGCCTATGTTTTACATCAGAGTGGATTCCTGTCTGAACGTACCCGGCTTCACTACGGAACTAAAGATGGTGGTCTGCTGGTGTTTGACAAAACAAATACTGTTGTTCTGTCTGGTGTGAGGGTGCAGGTGGAAGGGGGAGGAGCCAAATGCAGGATTACAATTCCCAACATCTGTGCACCCTGCCATCTATTTAAGGGGAATCACCCTGGACTTCCCTGTCAGGTCATACCATCCCTTCCGGCCAGGTCACCCTGGTTACCTGACCATGTTTTAAACTTTATTATTTGGACTTTTTAACTGTTGAGTTAATCCCGTGCTTCTTGATTTACAGACTTTCCTGAATTAAGTTAATAAATCTTGTTTGATGTCCCGCGTTTGGGTCCTCCTCTTTCCACCATCCTCAAAACCCTGATAGAAAGACCCGACAGGGAAGTCTTCTTCTTCTTCTTTAGTTTGCGGCATGAAGCACCAACCTGGGTGCATTACCGCCACCTACTGACTGTCACGAACCTCAAATCCTCCTCAATAACCCTGTACACCTCAAAAAAGTGTACAGGGCACCAAAACCCTTCCCCTGACGTCCATACAAAAACACCTCCTCCAAGCTCACTTGTCTTATCCCAACACTCCTCAGCACCACCATCATAGCCTCTCTATCTCCCTCATACTTTCTACACGCTAACACCACGTGACTAACCCCTTCCAACTCCCCACAGAAATCACAACACCCATCCAAATGTTTACCCAGAATCTTGAGCGTTTCATTCAATCCCG
The DNA here is from genome assembly GCA_902685375.1 of Neostethus bicornis. Taxonomy (NCBI): domain Eukaryota; kingdom Metazoa; phylum Chordata; class Actinopteri; order Atheriniformes; family Phallostethidae; genus Neostethus; species Neostethus bicornis. The sequence goes on from CACRXE010000022.1 coordinate 595,883, forward strand.
TGTGCCCAATACGTAACCTGCTAAAAACCACCTGCCCCCGCCTTCCACCACCCACCGGATCCACAGTCACCCCCACCGTCCTCTGTACTTCATACAAGTGTCGTCCCTTCACCTCTGACTCCCACTCCATCTGCTACTGCTGCATTATCCCCTTCCAGACCAACGCCTTCACCTCCCCTCGTGACAGAGCCACGACCCTCTCCACCACCACCCGATCCGCAGCCCTCTTTGCCACCTCGCTCCACTCGCTCATTCCCCCCAATCCCAGAATGGCCCGGAACCCACATAAACACCAACGACCCTCCTATCACCCCCGACACCATATTCAAAACATCCCAAAACAAATCTTGATGATACCTCACCCTCCCCAGTTCAAGAGCCCGAACCACTGACAACGAGTCCGTGCACATAAGTACTTTCCCACCACCATGTTGCATCGCCCACACCACAGCCATCCACACTGCATATAACTCCACCGTGAAAATACATAAGTGATCTGACGTGCGAACCCCTACCTCCACTCCAGACCCTTCCACCACCATTCCCGCACCCGTCCTCCCCGAAACCGGATCCCTTGAACCATCCGTAAACACCAATGTGTAATCCCCATAATTCTCCTCAATAATACTCCTAAATGCTCCCGCCACATTCACATCCCCAAACCTCCGTCTCCACCCCACCATCCCCAATTCCACCCTCACCTCTCCCAGCCTCCACTGTGGCCCGACAGGGAAGTCTCGGGTGATTCCCCTTAAATAGATGGCAGGGTGCGCAGATGTTGGGAATCAGAAATCATCACAGGTGTCACCCAATCAGGGTGATTAGGACCTTTCAGGGCTCCCTCTGGGCTCCGTGAAGTTGGCCCCTCTTAAAAAAAAAATATATAAACAAAAATAAACAAAAAATATGTCAATGTTTTGTGCTGTAAAAATTTTTGTTTGTGCTGTTTTATTTTTGTAGATATTTACGATTCTTTTATATGTCATTCTGCGGTCATCCAGCCCCTCACATTCCTTGTGCTATTATGATTTCAATAATAACAATAAAACAAAAATCGGTAAATAATTTACTTTATGACAGCTCGTAGGCTACTTCCGGTCATCTGTCTTAATTTGCTCCTATTCAATTTATGACATTTATTGTTATATTTCCGTTAGCAAATGTAAATATTTTTGTTTTATTGTTATTATTGAAATCATAATAGCACAAACAATTTCTACCAATTTTATAAGTTTTCTCGCATTTTTAGGGAGAAGGAGGGGCTTGATGACGTCATCATCCAAATCTTATTTCTTTAAATTAAAGAAAAGTAAAGCAGCACAAACAAAAAATTTTACAGCACAAACGATTGAACCATTTTTAAGAGTTTTCTCACATTTTTAAGCAAACTGAGGGGCTGGATGACCTCAGTTATCCTAAATATCTACAAAAGAATCCTAAATATCTACAAAAATAAAACAGCACAAACGATTGACATATTTTTTTTTTAAGAGGGGCCAACTTCACGGAGCTCTTCCTCTGGCAGCAGGTGAGGAATCCTGACACAACACGGTTTATTATTGGTAAAGCAGTTCAGTGAAGATGTAAACAAAAACAAACATGGATCATAGGAACGTGTCAAGTTATAGTTTTAGAGTGAACGTCTCGGTCAGGCAGACAGGAAGACCTGACTGGAATGGAGGGTCTGACCCAACCAGGAAGTCAGGAGAGATTGCCTTTAAATAGACACCGGTCTGACGACGCACCGCTGCTCAGCATCAGGCTAATCACCCAGGTGTTTGGGATCAAGCTGGAGTCCAGGGGAGGGAGGAAAGTCCAGGGCTCCATCTGGTGGCATGTGAGGGGATCATGACGTGTTCCACCACAGAGAAGGAGTTGTTGTCAAGATGTGAAGCTTTTATGGAGATGTGGAGTTAGGGTTAGCTTCAATCATCGTTGGCTCGTTAGAAAAGTCTTCAAAGAGTCTTCAGGACAGGGTGTTTGATGATCGACACGTTTTGACTTCCTTCTAGAAATAATTTCAGATTGAAAATGATTTCCAGATGATTTCTGGATGGAAGTCAAAACGTCTGGATCATCAAACCCACCGTCTAAAAGAGTCTTTATTTAAAACCTTTTCTATGATGAACGAACGAGGGATTACACTGAACCAATGTCAAAGGTTTTCAACGTTCCACTCGGAGTCGAGCCAACTGTCCCGTGTTCCATCAACGGCTGTTCCATCGGTGAACAGACATTTCAGCCACGGACATTTGAAGAACTGCAACCTGGGCGCAACTGTTTATTTACGATAAAAAAAATTTAAATGACTAAAAACGCGATAAAAATTTTTGCAGGATAAAAATTTTTAAGACTAATAGCAATTATTTTCTGTAGTGCAACTGTTTATTTACGATAAAAAATTTTACATTAAATATCACATTTTTACATAAAATATCAAAAAATTTTAAAAATATCAGAATTTTTTATTTGAGCCATGGGATGAAAATGACTAAAAGCAATTATTTTCTGTAGTGCAACTGTTTATTTATGATAAAAAAATTTACATAAAATATCAGAATTTTCTACACAAAATAGGTTTTTGGCTCAAATGTCCGAGGCTGAAATGTCCTAGAACCGTTCCAGCTCCACCGATCAGCTGTTCGGAGCTCTCTCTTGGACTGCTCGGAGCTCCCGGACACACACACCTGGAGATATTAAAGTATCTGTAAAATAACTTCACACACGACTGTTTTCATGTCACATAAATTCCATCCATTCATTATTAAAACAGTTTGTGGGAGTTTTTGGCTTCGACTGGTTTATTTTCACAGATTTTTTCCGGCTCGTTTGTTCCTTTAAATAAATCAGTTGTTTACATGTTGGAGGTAAATGCACCTTTCATGTCGCTTCTGCTTTTCTATTTTTAATGTCAGCGTTTGGTGACCAGACATAATCCAGTGTGTTCAATGTGCCGTTGTTTCCCCTTTAAGGAGGGGCGCGCTTTGATGACGTCATATTTCAACGTCTGTTGTTTTTAATTAAAATTTTACTTGGATTCGTGAATTTATGCGCTCACTCCTTTTAGTCCGTGTAGTCCCTCATTCATCCAGGAGTGATCCATAGTAGAAAAAGTTTTAAAGAAGTCTTCTGGACAGTTTAATTCTTAAACGAGACGTTACAGAGCAATGTAGTTTATTCGATCCGGTGCAGTGAAGGGAGCTGCAAAGAACACTACATTGGTGAAACGAAGCAGCCACTCCACAAAAGACTTTACCAACACAGAAGAGAAGCCTCTAGTGGTCCACAGTCTGCCTCTAGTGGTCCACACCTCTAGTGGTCCACAGTCTGCCTCTAGTGGTCCACAGTCTGCCTCTAGTGGTCCACAGTCTGCCTCTAGTGGTCCACAGTCTGCCTCTAGTGGTCCACAGTCTGCCTCTAGTGGTCCACACCTCTAGTGGTCCACAGTCTGCCTCTAGTGGTCCACAGTCTGCCTCTAGTGGTCCACAGTCTGCCTCTAGTGGTCCACAGTCTGCCGTACATCTACATCTTAAATCCACCAAACACACTTTTGAGGACAGTGAGGTGAAGATTCTAAGTAGAGAGAAAGGTTGGTTTGAAAGAGGGGTGAAGGAAGCCATCTTTGTGATGAAAGAGAATCCCTCTCTGAATCAGAGTGGAGGCGTTAGATACATTCTGCCCGGTATTTACAGCAGCCTTTTGAAGCCATGGACTAAAGATGACACCTCGTGACCCAGTTTCACGCCTCTCGTTAGCAGGAATTTCTATTCACTAGGCTTTTAGCATTTTTATAATAGGGTCGTTTACTGGTCTGTGGTTACAATAGGAACCATTCACAGCCATCATAGGTAACACAGGCTCATTGGTCGAGCCCTTCATAGGTAACACAGGCTCATTGGTCGAGCCCTTCATAGGTAACACAGTCTCATTGGTCGAGCCCTTCATAGGTAACACAGGCTCATTGGTCGAGCCCTTCATAGGTAACACAGGCTCATTGGTCGAGCCCTTCATAGGTAACACAGGCTCATTGGTCGAGCCCTTCATTGGTAACGCAGGCTCATTGGTCGAGCCCTTCATAGGTAACACAGGCTCATTGGTCGAGCCCTTCATAGGTAACACAGGCTCATTGGTCGAGCCCTTCATTGGTAACGCAGGCTCATTGGTCGAGCCCTTCATAGGTAACACAGGCTCATTGGTCGAGCCCTTCATAGGTAACACAGGCTCATTGGTCGAGCCCTTCATAGGTAACGCAGGCTCATTGGTCGAGCCCTTCATTGGTAACACAGGCTCATTGGTCGAGCCCTTCATTGGTAACGCAGGCTCATTGGTCGAGCCCTTCATAGGTAACACAGGCTCATTGGTCGAGCCCTTCATAGGTAACACAGGCTCATTGGTCGAGCCCTTCATAGGTAACACAGGCTCATTGGTCGAGCCCTTCATAGGTAACACAGGCTCATTGGTCGAGCCCTTCATAGGTAACACAGGCTCATTGGTCGAGCCCTTCATAGGTAACACAGGCTCATTGGTCGAGCCCTTCATAGGTAACACAGGCTCATTGGTCGAGCCCTTCATAGGTAACACAGTCTCATTGGTCGAGTCCTTCATAGGTAACACAGGCTCATTGGTCGAGTCCTTCATAGGTAACACAGGCTCATTGGTCGAGCCCTTCATAGGTAACACAGGCTCATTGGTCGAGCCCTTCATAGGTAACATAGGCTCATTGGTCGAGCCCTTCTTACTATTTTTTTATCTTTTACTCAGGTTAGTATAAATAGATCCAGTTTTCAGTCCATTTCATTCAGATTAAAAATGATTTCCGGATGGAAGTCGAAACGTCTCGATCAAGAATTAAACTGTCCAGAAGACTTTTTTAAAACTTTTTCTACTCACTCCTTTTATTTACCAAATCCATAAGCGTTACTTAAAAACTGTTTGTTTGTTGTTGTTGTTTTAAAGAAAAATAAACATAAAAAACATCCTGAGTGTTTGTTTTCTGTGAGAAAATGTTTCAAGTTAAACATAAACCGTTGGTTTTAAAGAAGCCTGGGTTTCCCGTCTGAGGCTGTCGTCCTCCTGTCGCCTGATTGGCTGATCTATTCGGCTCCTGATTGGCTTACATATTATTTGAGGAAGTAATATTGTAATAGAAACATGCGGAAAGTTCTCTAGTTTATTTTGATGAAAGAGTTTTCCTGTGACCAGCTAAATGTCATTATTGCTAGTGGATGCTCTTCTCTACTTTTACCCTTGGTGGCATCAGGAAGGAGGGGCGCCACTGTCATTGTGGCAAGCCGAAGTGGGCGTCAAAGGATTTAAGTGGGCATATTCCCTACAGCCAATCAGGAACTGAATAGATTGGGCTGTGGATGAACAGATTGGGGGGTCGCGTCCCAGAAAGCCTGTTGTGGTGTGGAAGGAGGAGGACGTCAAACAAGATTTATTTAACCAAGGATCAGTAAGGCTGTAAACAAAGGAACAAAAAGAATCAATAAAGTTTTTAAAAAGTTAATCTCGGTTCCAAAAGGATGTCCGTTGATCGGGAGTCAGCCAAGGCAGGAAGGCATGAAGACCCGGCAGGGAATGCTGGTGAGGCTGCCTTTAAATCAGGCGCAGGTGGTCCAGATCAGGTAGAATTGGGGGAAAGGTGAGATGGCCCCTGGCTCCCTCTGGTGGTGGGTGAGGGAACCACAACAAAGTCGACTGAACAGAGTATTTTAATTTGAAATTTAAGGTTGTTTTTCTATTTTTAATATTTTGAAAAGTTTATGTTTTAAAAATATAATTATCAAAAATCAGATTAAATCTGTTTGATTTTTTATCCCAGTTTTTCTTTCGTTTGATTGAAAACTTTGTAAAATAAAAATATCTGGAAAACGAGAAAAAAAAAACAGCTAAATTTAAACTTTAAAACAACCTGTAGAATTTATTACGTTTAAAATTTTAATATTTTTTAATAAAAAACATATTTTATGGCTTGAGATTCGAGTTTAAAGAAACAAATGGAGGTTGAGTTTGTATCTTTATTGGATTCCGTCTTCAGCCCCCTCTCCTCCGCCCCCTACCCGCCCCCCCAACCGGGAATCTAATCCTCACACAAATCAATGCATGAATAAATGAAGAAAGGATGAGGGGGTCCCGCAGCGGGACGCCCCCGAACCCGAATAAGATATGATCATCTATCACAGAAAATAACTTTAATAAGTCACATCCTGAAATAAAACCTTCACAATAAGAGCAGGTTGAACTGAAATAAAAACCTTCACATTAAGAGCAGGTTGAACTGAAATAAAACCCTTCACAATAAGAGCAGGTTGAACTGAAATAAAAACCTTCACAATAAGAGCAGGTTGAACTGAAATAAAAACCTTCACAATAAGAGCAGGTTGAACTGAAATAAAAACCTTCACATTAAGAGCAGGTTGAACTGAAATAAAAACCTTCACATTAAGAGCAGGTTGAACTGAAATAAAACCCTTCACAATAAGAGCAGGTTGAACTGAAATAAAACCCTTCACAATAAGAGCAGGTTGAACTGAAATAAAAACCTTCACATTAAGAACAGGTTGAACTGAAATAAAAACCTTCACAATAAGAGCAGGTTGAACTGAAATAAAAACCTTCACAATAAGAGCAGGTTGAACTGAAATAAAAACCTTCACAATAAGAGCAGGTTGAACTGAAATAAAAACCTTCACAATAAGAGCAGGTTGAACTGAAATAAAAACCTTCACAATAAGAGCAGGTTGAACTGAAATAAAAACCTTCACAATAAGAGCAGGTTGAACTGAAATAAAAACCTTCACATTAAGAGCAGGTTGAACTGAAATAAAAACCTTCACAATAAGAGCAGGTTGAACTGAAATAAAAACCTTCACAATAAGAGCAGGTTGAACTGAAATAAAAACCTTCACAATAAGAGCAGGTTGAACTGAAATAAAAACCTTCACAATAAGAGCAGGTTGAACTGAAATAAAAACCTTCACAATAAGAGCAGGTTGAACTGAAATAAAATCTGATCCCAAACACCTGGGTGACTAGCCAGATTAGCCTGATGCTAATCACCTGTGCGTCACCAGCCTGGTGCCCATTTAAAGGAACTCTCTCCTGACCCTGGTAGGGTCATCACATCTCTTCCAGCCATGTCTTCCTGGCTGCCGGACCAAGATGTTCATTTGAAACGATAACCTGAAACATTCCACTGATCCATGTGTGTTTTATTTACACCTGAAACCGGACTCCTTTACTGAGTTTAGGTCCTACGCCATCTTTCTGCACCCTCATGTTGTGACAGCGAGGAGTGTCGGTGGGCACACCAGGAGGAGACTCAGCAGCATCTTGAAGACCCCGTCTCTCTGCCCCAGGACGTCTCCTCCACATGGTTTTGTTCTCCTGTGGAGAACCAGAAAACTCACCGTGAGCTGCTGGACCGTTTCTATGGCGACTCGGCTTCTCTCCGTCCTCCTGCTTCCAGCCTGAAGACCTCGGCTTCCTGCTAACTGGGACGCTCGCTCTCAGACTCCTCCCGAGGCGTCTGCCGAATCCTCATCATCACATCCTACGGCATCATGCTGGGATGGCAGCGCCGGTCGAGGCCGGTCGGCCCTCATGGAATCATTCAGTGAAACAAAGAATAAAAACATTCTGAAAAGCAGGGGTTGAAAATTAAAGGAAGCACGGTGGCCTCACAGCAAGACGTTCAAATCCAGGAGTGGGGGCCGGGGCTTAAAACACGGGCCTTTCTGTGTTCAGTTTAAAACATTCAGATATTATTTAAATTTTTATTTTGCTGATTTACATTAAAAATGACTCTCTGTTGGGACTGAGCATGAGCAGAACGCCTGTACATAAACGTCAGAATGTGGGCGTGTCAGAAAACAAAATTAGTTTGAATAATATCGGAATACGAGACGTAAAAACTCACAAACGACTAAAATATTAAACCAACTTTTTAATGTGGGAGTTCCGTTCTGTCGCCTTCCTCTTATCCAGGGCCAGATCTCATTCTTTCGGTCACCACCCGGAGTTGGTTACCATGGTGAGGGTAGGAACGTAGATCCTGGTTACCATGGTGAGGGTAGGAACGTAGATCCTGGTTACCATGGTGAGGGTAGGAACGTAGATCCTGGTTACCATTGTGAGGGTAGGAATGTAGATCCTGGTTACCATGGTGAGGGTAGGAACGTAGATCCTGGTTACCATGGTGAGGGTAGGAACGTAGATCCTGGTTACCATGGTGAGGGTAGGAACGTAGATCCTGGTTACCATGGTGAGGGTAGGAACGTAGATCCTGGTTACCATGGTGAGGGTAGGAACATAGATCCTGGTTACCATGGTGAGGGTAGGAACATAGATCCTGGTTACCATGGTGAAGGTAGGAACATAGATCCTGGTTACCATGGTGAGGGTAGGAACGTAGATCCTGGTTACCATGGTGAGGGTAGGAACGTAGATCCTGGTTACCATGGTGAGGGTAGGAACATAGATCCTGGTTACCATGGTGAGGGTAGGAACGTAGATCCTGGTTACCATGGTGAGGGTAGGAACGTAGATCCTGGTTACCATGGTGAGGGTAGGAACGTAGATCCTGCTTACCATGGTGAGGGTAGGAATGTAGATCCTGGTTACCACGGTGAGGGTAGGAACGTAGATCCTGGTTACCACGGTGAGGGTAGGAACGTAGATCCTGGTCACCATGGTGAGGGTAGGAACGTAGATCCTGGTTACCATGGTGAGGGTAGGAACGTACATCCTGGTTACCATGGTGAGGGTAGGAACGTACATCCTGGTTACCATGGTGAGGGTAGGAACGTACTGTAGATCCTGGTTACCATGGTGAGGGTAGGAACGTAGATCCTGGTTACCATGGTGAGGGTAGGAACGTAGATCCTGGTTACCATGGTGAGGGTAGGAACATAGATCCTGGTTACCATGGTGAGGGTAGGAACGTAGATCCTGGTTACCATGGTGAGGGTAGGAACGTAGATCCTGGTTACCATGGTGAGGGTAGGAACGTAGATCCTGGTTACCATGGTGAGGGTAGGAACGTAGATCCTGGTTACCATGGTGAGGGTAGGAACGTACATCCTGGTTACCATGGTGAGGGTAGGAACGTACATCCTGGTTACCACGGTGAGGGTAGGAACGTAGATCCTGGTTACCACGGTGAGGGTAGGAACGTAGATCCTGGTCACCATGGTGAGGGTAGGAACGTAGATCCTGGTTACCATGGTGAGGGTAGGAACGTACATCCTGGTCACCATGGTGAGGGTAGGAACGTAGATCCTGGTTACCATGGTGAGGGTAGGAACGTACTGTAGATCCTGGTTACCATGGTGAGGGTAGGAACGTAGATCCTGGTTACCATGGTGAGGGTAGGAACGTACATCCTGGTTACCATGGTGAGGGTAGGAACGTAGATCCTGGTTACCATGGTGAGGGTAGGAATGTAGATCTCGGTTACCATGGTGAGGGTAGGAATGTAGATCTCGGTTACCATGGTGAGGGTAGGAACGTACATCCTGGTTACCATGGTGAGGGTAGGAATGTAGATCTCGGTTACCATGGTGAGGGTAGGAACGTACATCCTGGTTACCATGGTGAGGGTAGGAACGTACATCCTGGTTACCATGGTGAGGGTAGGAACGTACATCCTGGTTACCATGGTGAGGGTAGGAACGTACATCCTGGTTACCATGGTGAGGGTAGGAACGTACATCCTGGTTACCATGGTGAGGGTAGGAACGTAGATCCTGGTTACCATGGTGAGGATAGGAACGTAGATCCTGGTTACCATGGTGAGGGTAGGAATGTAGATCTCGGTTACCATGGTGAGGGTAGGAATGTAGATCTCGGTTACCATGGTTTACCATGCTTTGCTTTTCGGCTCGTTTCTTTCTTTACCACGACAGACTCCAGTCCAGGAGTGGGGACGAGGCTTGAAAATACTGGGAGTTAAGTTTAAATTTCTAAAGCTTTTATTCTGAAATAATCCTCGTCTTTATTCTTTAAAGTACAGTTTAACGAGTTAAAGGAAGGAGATGAAACGAGAACAGGCCTAACCTAACGAGGTTAAAGTTTACACCTTGAATCTTTCTAACCAGCTTCATGTTGTCCTCCGATCCCCACAGACCTGCAGCTCCACTCCCTCCATCACCGCCTAATGACTGTCCTACTTCTCCGTGCCATCTGGCCAAAAGAACATCCTACACAACATGGGTCCTGTCCTCAGGGTGGACAACCCCACCTGGTCCCACAGCAGAGCACAGCTCCAGGTTTTACACTGCAGACGTGTGTGTGTGTGTGTGTGTGTGTGTGTGTGTGTGTGTGTGTGTGTGTGTGTGTGTGTGTGTGTGTGTGTGTGTGTGTGACCTCGGACAATCAGACCATCTTTCCCTGTCCCTCTCACCAGCCAACAAGCCTCTCATCTGCAGGATGGTGTGAAACCAGGCAGTGCGGAGGCGTGCCAGAGCCCATGCACGAGGATTCGACGGGCAGGGTTACACCCCAAAGCGATCGCCAGTCTGTCGCGGGGCTACACACACACTCATTCATAGGGCAACAACGTAGTGGGGAATCAACCGGACATGTATGTTTTTGAAGGGTGGGAGGAGTATCCGGAGAAAACCCACGTATACCCAGGAAGAACATGCAAACTACACACAGAAAGGCCTGTGTTTCAAGCTTCGTCTGTACTAAATATTTTCCAATGAAAAAATGTATCATCTGCATCAGGGGCGTTATGAGTGAACAACTGTATGCCGAGTTCCACACTCTTTCACTGTGTGTGTGTGTGTGTGTGTGTGTGTGTGTGTGTGTGTGTGTGTGTGTGTGTGTGTGTGTTTCAGATGATGAGCTTGTTTTCTCAGATCCTTTGTCCTACGTCTCAGGGTCAGTTTTCAGCCACAGGACCCTCGCTCTGATGGATGACCACTGCTGCACGGCCGTCCAGACATATCGTAGGAGTGTGTGTGTGTGTGTGTCTGAGTGTGTGTGTGTGTGTGTGTGTGTGTGTCTGAGTGTGTGTGTGTGTGTGTACGATCATCCTGTTCACCATCAGGTCCTTGCTCTCCGATATCCTCTGTTTTTCCTGCTGCAAAGAGAAGCTGGTGGACTCTGTGTGTGTGTGTGTGTGTGTGTGTGTGTGTGTGTGTGTGTGTGTGTGTGTGTGTGTGTGTGTGTGTGTGTGTGTGTGTGTGTGTGTGTGTGTGTGTGTGTGTGTGTGTGTATGTGTATGTGTAGAGGGAGGAGGGGTTAGGTACCTACCATTGGGGGAGAGAGGAGGCGTTGCTATAGGTGGTGGTGCACAGGTTGGAGCCACAAAAACGAGCTCCTCTGATGAGTTTGTTTGGAGTCCAGCTGTGGTTTCCATTAGAAATGTGCCGGGAGCTTTGAGGAGGGTGAGGGGGGAGGGGGGAGGTGAGGGAGGGTTGGGCGTTAGGGGGGAAGGTGGTGGAGCTTTGGGCGTTAGGGGGAATCGGTGTGAAAGCTCATTTTTTTTCCCACCAAGCAGAGTGTGAAGCTCCACAGGAAAAAAAATCCTTTTCATCCATCATTTTATTCTTCCATTCATCCTCTGACCTGATGGGAGATGTAGTTCTTCCTGATGGGAGATGTAGTTCTTCCTGTTGGGAGATGTAGTTCTTCCTGATGGGAGATGTAGTTCTTCCTGATGGGAGATGTAGTCCTTCCTGATGGGAGATGTAGTCCTTCCTGATGGGAGATGTAGTTCTTCCTGATGGGAGATGTAGTTCTTCCTGATGGGAGATGTAGTCCTTCCTGTTGGGAGATGTAGTTCTTCCTGTTGGGAGATGTAGTTCTTCCTGATGGGAGATGTAGTTCTTCCTGATGGGAGATGTAGTTCTTCCTGTTGGGAGATGTAGTTCTTCCTGATGGGAGATGTAGTTCTTCCTGATGGGAGATGTAGTCCTTCCTGATGGGAGATGTAGTCCTTCCTGATGGGAGATGTAGTTCTTCCTGATGGGAGATGTAGTTCTTCCTGTTGGGAGATGTAGTCCTTCCTGTTGGGAGATGTAGTTCTTCCTGTTGGGAGATGTAGTCCTTCCTGTTGGGAGATGTAGTTCTTCCTGTTGGGAGATGTAGTTCTTCCTGATGGGAGATGTAGTCCTTCCTGATGGGAGATGTAGTCCTTCCTGTTGGGAGATGTAGTTCTTCCTGATGGGAGATGTAGTCCTTCCTGTTGGGAGATGTAGTTCTTCCTGATGGGAGATGTAGTTCTTCCTGTTGGGAGATGTAGTCCTTTCTGTTGGGAGATGTAGTCCTTCCTGTTGGGAGATGTAGTTCTTCCTGTTGGGAGATGTAGTTCTTCCTGTTGGGAGATGTAGTTCTTCCTGTTGGGAGATGTAGTCCTTCCTGTTGGGAGATGTAGTTCTTCCTGTTGGGAGATGTAGTTCTTCCTGTTGGGAGATGTAGTTCTTCCTGTTGGGAGATGTAGTCCTTCCTGTTGGGAGATGTAGTTCTTCCTGATGGGAGATGTAGTTCTTCCTGTTGGGAGATGTAGTCCTTCCTGTTGGGAGATGTAGTTCTTCCTGTTGGGAGATGTAGTTCTTCCTGTTGGGAGATGTAGTTCTTCCTGTTGGGAGATGTAGTTCTTCCTGTTGGGAGATGTAGTTCTTCCTGATGGGAGATGTAGTTCTTCCTGTTGGGAGATGTAGTCCTTCCTGTTGGGAGATGTAGTTCTTCCTGATGGGAGATGTAGTTCTTCCTGTTGGGAGATGTAGTTCTTCCTGTTGGGAGATGTAGTTCTTCCTGATGGGAGATGTAGTTCTTCCTGTTGGGAGATGTAGTTCTTCCTGTTGGGAGATGTAGTTCTTCCTGTTGGGAGATGTAGTTCTTCCTGTTGGGAGATGTAGTCCTTCCTGTTGGGAGATGTAGTCCTTCCTGATGGGAGATGTAGTCCTTCCTGTTGGGAGATGTAGTCCTTCCTGATGGGAGATGTAGTTCTTCCTGTTTGGAGATGTAGTCCTTCCTGATGGGAGATGTAGTTCTTCCTGTTGGGAGATGTAGTCCTTCCTGTTGGGAGATGTAGTTCTTCCTGTTGGGAGATGTAGTCCTTCCTGTTGGGAGATGTAGTTCTTCCTGTTGGGAGATGTAGTCCTTCCTGATGGGAGATGTAGTTCTTCCTGTTGGGAGATGTAGTCCTTCCTGTTGGGAGATGTAGTCCTTCCTGATGGGAGATGTAGTCCTTCCTGTTGGGAGATGTAGTTCTTCCTGTTGGGAGATGTAGTTCTTCCTGTTTGGAGATGTAGTCCTTCCTGATGGGAGATGTAGTTCTTCCTGTTGGGAGATGTAGTCCTTCCTGTTGGGAGATGTAGTCCTTCCTGATGGGAGATGTAGTCCTTCCTGTTGGGAGATGTAGTTCTTCCTGATGGGAGATGTAGTCCTTCCTGTTGGGAGATGTAGTTCTTCCTGTTGGGAGATGTAGTTCTTCCTGTTGGGAGATGTAGTCCTTCCTGATGGGAGATGTAGTCCTTCCTGTTGGGAGATGTAGTCCTTCCTGATGGGAGATGTAGTTCTTCCTGATGGGAGATGTAGTCCTTCCTGATGGGAGATGTAGTCCTTCCTGATGGGAGATGTACTCCTTCCTGATGGGAGATGTAGTCCTTCCTGATGGGAGATGTAGTTCTTCCTGATGGGAGATGTAGTCCTTCCTGATGGGAGATGTAGTTCTTCCTGATGGGAGATGTAGTTCTTCCTGTTGGGAGATGTAGTCCTTCCTGATGGGAGATGTAGTTCTTCCTGATGGGAGATGTAGTCCTTCCTGATGGGAGATGTAGTTCTTCCTGATGGGAGATGTAGTTCTTCCTGTTGGGAGATGTAGTTCTTCCTGATGGGAGATGTAGTCCTTCCTGATGGGAGATGTAGTCCTTCCTGATGGGAGATGTAGTTCTTCCTGTTGGGAGATGTAGTCCTTCCTGATGGGAGATGTAGTTCTTCCTGTTGGGAGATGTAGTCCTTCCTGTTGGGAGATGTAGTTCTTCCTGTTTATAGATGTAGATTTATAGATCTACATCTATGTGTGTGTGTGTGTGTGTGTGTGTGTGTGTGTGTGTGTGTGTGTGTGAACTGACCGTAGATCAGGAGCGTATACATTTAGATGGTCACATGTAGAGCTATGTACTCCATGTTTAAGTGTGTGTTTGAGTGCGTGCGTGCGTGCGTCTGTATGTGAGTGTATGTGTGTGTGTGTGTGTGTGTGTCTGTGTGTGTGTGTGTGTGTGTGTGTGTGTGTGTGTGTGTGTGTGTGTGTGTGTGTGTGTGTGTGTGTGAACCGACCATGGATAGGGAGCGTATACATTTAGATGGTCACATGTAGAGCTATGTACTCCATGTTTAAGTGTGTGTGTGAGTGCGTGCGTGCGTGCGTGCGTCTGTATGTGAGTGTATGTGTGTGTGTGTGTGTGTGTGTGTGTGTGTGTGTGTGTGTGTTTATGTGTGTGTGTGTGTGTGTGTGTGTGTGTGTGTGACAGGTTGAATCGAGGCCTGAAAGCTTCGTAAACGTCGTCTAAACGTCGTTTCCTGCTATTTTTCAATTAAGTGTTAAGTGTAATTTTTCTGTCATCGTTTCTTCATTTTGACATTCGTTAAACTGTAATTAACGTCTCTCGTCAGCGTATTTTTAATCCAAACAGACTGTAATTATCAGGAACACCGCCACGTCTTGTTTAGTTTGTAACGTACATCTACTCGTCTGGAAAAACTGGAACATCCTGAAGAATTCAAACCAGGTTTATTTCAAACACAGTTTGACTTTGGGTCAAAACAAAAATCAAGATCAAAAAGAAATTCCTGATCAGTCAGGAAGGTGGTCGCTTCTCTACAGCTTGGTGCCCATGCCAGCCTGTTAACGTCTGATCCCGTCAGAGCTCAGAAGATAAGCAGGCTGGGTCTGGGCAGTACTTGGATGGGAGACCGCTGGAACCCCTGGTACTCCAGTGGGATGGCTGTCGTGTCTTTGGGCAAGACACTTCACCCACGTTGCCTAGTCTGGATCTGGTGTGTGTGTGTGTGTGATTGGTTGGTGATGGTCAGTCTGGATCTGGTGTGTGTGTGATTGGTTGGTGATGATCAGTCTGGATCTGGTGTGTGTGTGATTGGTTGGTGATGATCAGTCTGGATCTGGTGTGTGTGTGATTGGTTGGTGATGATCAGTCTGGATCTGGTGTGTGTGTGATTGGTTGGTGATGATCAGTCTGGATCTGGTGTGTGTGTGATTGATTGGTGATGGTCAGTCTGGATCTGGTGTGTGTGTGATTGGTTGGTGATGATCAGTCTGGATCTGGTGTGTGTGTGATTGGTTGGTGATGATCAGTCTGGATCTGGTGTGTGTGTGATTGGTTGGTGATGATCAGTCTGGATCTGGTGTGTGTGTGATTGATTGGTGATGGTCAGTCTGGATCTGGTGTGTGTGTGATTGGTTGGTGATGATCAGTCTGGATCTGGTGTGTGTGTGATTGATTGGTGATGGTCAGTCTGGATCTGGTGTGTGTGTGATTGGTTGGTGATGATCAGTCTGGATCTGGTGTGTGTGATTGGTTGGTGATGGTCAGTCTGGATCTAGTGTGTGTGTGATTGGTTGGTGATGATCAGTCTGGATCTGGTGTGTCTGTGATTGGTTGGTGATGATCAGTCTGGATCTGGTGTGTGTGTGTGTGATTGGTTGGTGATGGTCAGTCTGGATCTGGTGTGTGTGTGATTGGTTGGTGATGATCAGTCTGGATCTGGTGTGTCTGTGATTGGTTGGTGATGATCAGTCTGGATCTGGTGTGTGTGTGTGTGATTGGTTGGTGATGATCAGTCTGGATCTGGTGTGTGTGTGATTGGTTGGTGATGGTCAGTCTGGATCTGGTGTGTGTGTGATTGGTTGGTGATGATCAGTCTGGATCTGGTGTGTGTGTGATTGGTTGGTGATGATCAGTCTGGATCTGGTGTGTGTGTGTGATTGGTTGGTGATGGTCAGTCTGGATCTGGTGTGTGTGTGATTGGTTGGTGATGATCAGTCTGGATCTGGTGTGTGTGTGTGATTGGTTGGTGATGGTCAGTCTGGATCTGGTGTGTGTGTGATTGGTTGGTGATGATCAGTCTGGATCTGGTGTGTGTGTGATTGGTTGGTGATGATCAGTCTGGATCTGGTGTGTGTGTGATTGGTTGGTGATGGTCAGGCTGGATCTGGTGTGTGTGTGATTGGTTGGTGATGGTCAGTCTGGATCTGGTGTGTGTGTGATTGGTTGGTGATGGTCAGTCTGGATCTGGTGTGTGTGTGATTGGTTGGTGATGGTCAGTCTGGATCTGGTGTGTGTCTGGTCACCACACCTGACGACAGGAGTCTGGATGGAATCAGCTCCGGTCTAACCATCCAATCAGAAGCAGGCTCTCTTACATCTGATCTTAAACAGGTAAAACTGTTCACCCTCCTCCCCCCCGCCTCCCCCTGCTTTCAGATCAATGTCTTCATCGTTACTGGAGAAAAAGTACATTGTTGACTCTGAGAATCAAAGTCTCGTTTAAGCTAATGAGTTAATCTTTTCCGTCTCAACAGGGATTTCCTCCGACTTTATTTCCTTGGTTCTCATCGATAGAATGTGTAGAAAACTCACCGGAAAGCAGACGAACGGGGCTTATTACCACGGAGATATAAAGCAGGTTAATGATTGGATGAGGACTTCCTGCTCCACGACCCAATCTTTTTTCTGCAGAAACATTTTGTTAAAGAACGTTTTAAAGTGTTTGAAGCTTCATTTTAAATCAAACTGAGGAAAAACCACAAGACAAAAAAACATGGCGGTATGGGGGCGCAGTGGGTAGCACGGTGGCCTCAGAGCAAGAAGGCCGTGGGTTCGAGCCCCAGGTGGGGACGAGGTTTGGAACACTGGTCTTTCTGTGTGTAGTTTACATGTTCTCCCTGTGTACATATGTGTGGGTTTTCTCTGGTTTCCTCTAAAAACATACATGTTAGCTTGATTGGCCGGTGCCAAATTGCCCCTAAGAATGAGTGTGTGTGTGCGTGCGTGCGTGCGTGTGTGTGTGGCCCTGTGACAGACTGGCAACCTGTTCGGGGAACCCTGCCCCTTGCCTTAAATCAGCTGGGATTGGCTCGGGCAACCCCCGTAAGATGGTTAAGAAGGGGACTTACAGACTTCTTATTTCATTCCTCAACGGGGAAATTTGTGTGCTGCATTCCACCGCAGCAGGCTGCCACAAGGGCGCCAATAGTAGGAGAAACGGGGGTTCAGGTGTCCTTGGAGAGGACACCTAGACATGAGCTCAGTGGGATTCAATCAGGTGAACTTCCGGTGGACACCTGGTGGACGTCTCGTCCAAGGGGAAGATTAGACTCAGAAGGAAAACAAAGTGCATCCCGTTACATCGCCTCCTGCTTATTCGAGGCCGGTGTTCTGTTGATAGGTGAGGCGTAGTGCATCTGAGCATGCTCAGAACTCATAAACCACTCCCCCCTCTCCGCTCCAGCTCGAGTCGTTTCGACTTCCATCCAGAAATAATTTTCAATCTGATTGAAGAACCTGTTAAATGAATAATAAAGTTTCAGATGAGGCGGAACCGTGGCCTCACAGCAGACCCAGAGTGGGGGCGGGGCTTGAAATCCTGTCCTTTCTGTGTGTAGTTTGCATGTTCTACCTATGTATGTGTGGGTTTTCTCTGTTTTTTTTCTCTGGCCAAACAAACATTTTTTTAGTTTGATTGGCTGTTATGAAATAACCCCTAAGGATGAGTGTGTGTGTGTGTGTGTGTGTGTGTGTGTGTGTGTGTGTGTGTGTGTGTGTGTGTGTGTGTGTGTGTGTGTGTATGTGGTCCTTCAATTGACAGGCGACCTGTTCCGGGTGTAACCTGCCTCTTGCCTGAACTCAGCCGGGATAGGCTCCAGCACCCCCCGTGACCCATCAGGTTGAAACGGTTCAGAAGATGAAACGAAAAAAAACAAAAACAAATATGGGAAAAAAATTTACTCACTGATAGATTTTTTTTAAAAAAAAAGACAAAAACAGACAAAATATTTTCATTCTATTTTCATCTAAAGTGCCTCTGGGTGTGTGTGTGTGTGTGTGTGTGTGTGTGTGTGTGTGTGTGTGTGTGTGTAGAGGGGGGGTCCCAGTAGAGGTTATTCACTGTTTGCCAGATGAATGAGAACCCCCCATCCCCCTCCTCCTCCTGTAAAGCTGCTGTCAGTCACACCGTAAGAAACCGGTGAAGCGAGACGGAGAGAGAGAGAAAATAGGTCATCGTCTGGTGGTCGACGCCCTGAAAGAACCCCTCCCTCTGACTGGTGGGATGTGGGGCGGGTAGAACGAGAGCAGGTAGAACAAGAGGGGGAGGAGGAGTGGAGGTGTGACACTTCCAAGGAAAGGTGTGACGGATCAGATCATCATCCTGCTGCTCTGATGACTCATCACACCCTCTTCACACCTCTTATCACACCCATTATCAGTTTCACAACGTTACCACGGTAACATGGTAACCAGGATCTACGTTCCTGCTGTCACCATGGTAACCAGGATCTACGTTCCTGCTGTCACCATGGTAACCAGGATCCACATTCCTACTGTCACCATGGTAACCAGGATCCACATTCCTACCCTCACCATGGTAACCAGGATCTACGTTCCTGCTGTCACCATGGTAACCAGGATCCACATTCCTACCCTCACCATGGTGACCAGGATCTACGTTCCTGCTGTCACCATGGTAACCAGGATCTACGTTCTTAGCCTCACCATGGTAACCAGGATCCACGTTCCTACTGTCACCATGGTAACCAGGATCCACATTCCTACCCTCACCATGGTAACCAGGATCTACGTTCCTGCTGTCACCATGGTAACCAGGATCTACGTTCTTAGCCTCACCATGGTAACCAGGATCTACGTTCCTGCTGTCACCATGGTAACCAGGATCTACGTTCCTACCCTCACCATGGTAACCAGGATCTACGTTCCTACCCTCACCATGGTAACCAGGATCTACGTTCCTACCCTCACCATGGTAACCAGGATCTATGTTCCTACCCTCACCATGGTAACCAGGATCTACATTCCTACCCTCACCATGGTAACCAGGATCTACGTTCCTGCTGTCACCATGGTAACCAGGATCTACGTTCCTGCTGTCACCATGGTAACCAGGATCTACGTTCCTACCCTCACCATGGTAACCAGGATCTACGTTCCTGCTGTCACCATGGTAACCAGGATCTACGTTCCTGCTGTCACCATGGTAACCAGGATCTACGTTCCTACCCTCACCATGGTAACCAGGATCTACATTCCTACCCTCACCATGGTAACCAGGATCTATGTTCCTGCTGTCACCATGTTAACCAGGATCTACGTTCCTACCCTCACCATGGTAACCAGGATCTACGTTCCTGCTGTCACCATGGTAACCAGGATCTACGTTCCTACCCTTACCATGGTAACCAGGATCTACGTTCCTACCCTCACCATGGTAACATGGATCTACGTTCCTATCCTCACCATGGTAACCAGGATCTATGTTCCTATCCTCACCATGGTAACCAGGATCTACGTTCCTACCCTCACCATGGTAACCAGGATCTACGTTCCTGCTGTCACCATGGTAACCAGGATCTACGTTCCTACCCTTACCATGGTAACCAGGATCTACGTTCCTACCCTCACCATGGTAACCAGGATCTACGTTCCTACCCTTACCATGGTAACATGGATCTACGTTCCTACCCTCACCATGGTAACATGGATCTACGTTCCTATCCTCACCATGGTAACCAGGATCTATGTTCCTATCCTCACCATGGTAACCAGGATCTACGTTCCTGCTGTCACCATGGTAACCAGGATCTACGTTCCTACCCTCACCATGGTAACCAGGATCTACATTCCTACCCTCACCATGGTAACCAGGATCTATGTTCCTGCTGTCACCATGTTAACCAGGATCTACGTTCCTACCCTCACCATGGTAACCAGGATCTACGTTCCTGCTGTCACCATGGTAACCAGGATCTACGTTCCTACCCTTACCATGGTAACCAGGATCTACGTTCCTACCCTCACCATGGTAACATGGATCTACGTTCCTATCCTCACCATGGTAACCAGGATCTATGTTCCTATCCTCACCATGGTAACCAGGATCTACGTTCCTACCCTCACCATGGTAACCAGGATCTACGTTCCTGCTGTCACCATGGTAACCAGGATCTACGTTCCTACCCTTACCATGGTAACCAGGATCTACGTTCCTACCCTCACCATGGTAACCAGGATCTACGTTCCTACCCTTACCATGGTAACATGGATCTACGTTCCTACCCTCACCATGGTAACATGGATCTACGTTCCTATCCTCACCATGGTAACCAGGATCTATGTTCCTATCCTCACCATGGTAACCAGGATCTACGTTCCTGCTGTCACCATGGTAACCAGGATCTACGTTCCTACCCTCACCATGGTAACCAGGATCTACATTCCTACCCTCACCATGGTAACCAGGATCTATGTTCCTGCTGTCACCATGTTAACCAGGATCTACGTTCCTACCCTCACCATGGTAACCAGGATCTACGTTCCTGCTGTCACCATGGTAACCAGGATCTACGTTCCTACCCTTACCATGGTAACCAGGATCTATGTTCCTACCCTCACCATGGTAACCAGGATCTATGTTCCTACCCTCACCATGGTAACCAGGATCTACGTTCCTATCCTCACCATGGTAACCAGGATCTACGTTCCTATCCTCACCATGGTAACCAGGATCTACGTTCCTATCCTCACCATGGTAACCAGGATCTACAAACCAGGAAGAACTACATCTCCTTCTCTCTATATCCATTTTTTTTCTCCTCGAAGCTCTTCTTTTTCGTCCACTTTGAGCATTTCTTTGTGTCGATCGTCTGTAACACGGTTTCCTTTTCTCTCTGTCTGAGGTGAAACTCCCAGATGGAGGAGGTTTAGATGAATTCGATCAGATACGAGCATCCCATCGGGTTCTTTCTGAAGGGCACGTCCGACAAGCATCTCTGCTCCAAAATGGCAGATATAAGAGTAAATCTATAGTTAGGGAGTAATATGTGTTGATGATGATCTGATGATGGCTTCCAGCCTCCATCGGCTCAGATTAATCACAGCTAACGACTTCTGATTCCACTAAACACTTCGCCCTACCGGAGCGCTCGATACTGAGCCTGGGGCCCGGCCGTGCACGGAGCAGTGTGCATGTAGGAGAGATGGAGAGCGAGTGAGAGAGAGAGGGAGAGATGGCTGATCTCTGGCGGGTAATTAGGGCTTGTGTGAGATCGATGTTGGGAGGAGGGGGAGAGGAGAGGGTGTGTGAGGTTGGGGGGGGACATGCACTGATCGATGGGGGGTTTTAGGCCTGGGGGGGCGACATGCACAGATTTCATTAGTTAGAAAATGTGCAGCTAAAGGGATGCAAACGGATATCGATGTTTTCAGATTGATTGATCTCTTCTTTTCACAAAAATGTGTTTAGAGTTTGTTTTGGCTCCGATCGCCTGCGACCTTTTCTCTGGGAAAACAAAAAAAAACAGCTCATCTGTTTAACATGGAGGTGGCGGGACACCCCCCCCCGGCAGCCTGCCCCCCCCCCCCACACACACACACACACACACACTGCTTACTCCACACCAGCCGCAGAATGTTTTCCACCACATCTAAAAATCAATGAGCAGGTCTGTGGTTTGCTGGTGGTCTGCAGGGGCGAATCCAGGATTTTCTAAAGGGGGGGTGAGGTCATAGAAAAAATGAGAACCTGTGGTGCCCGCCAGTATAGGGGCATCTAGGGGCATCATTCCCCCCCGACCCCAGAACATTTTGAAAAACTGTAATTTTTCTGCATTTTGATGCATGTTTTGCCCAAAGTTTAAAATAATTAAAGTAGTAAGAACATTTTCTTTTTTGTGTGGGCCAAAAGAGGGGGGGGGTATGCCCCTCCCCTTACAGCAAAACCAAGTACGTCTATTTTTTTTTAACGTCGTTAACTAGCCGCCTAGCGTGGCCATGTTTCCCTGCCTAGCCTGGCAAGAGCTAACTTGGGACGCACACTGTTCTTGACAGTCTGTGTGTCGATCAAGACGTTTCGACTGTATCGATTCTCTATCGATCCCCCCCTCATGATCAGGTGTGCCTGATCGGCGGTGGGAGGTTTGATTGGGAGTCGGTAGCTCAGTGTTAGAGCGCTCGCCCTCGGACTGGAAGTTAACCGGAAGTTCGCGGATTTGAATCCCACTGTGTCCATGTCTAGGTTCCTTGGAGAAGACACCAAACCCCCGTTTCTCCCACCATTGGCGCTGTCCTGGCAGCCTGCTGCGGTGGAATGCAGCACACAAATTTCCCCGTTGAGGGATCAATGAAGAGATCATTAACTGAGACTGTGCCTCAAGATCGTAAAATAAGGTAGCAGGGGCGGATCCAAGGCGGGGGGAAGGGGTGCACGACCCTCCCAGCTCCTGTTGGTCCACAAAAAGAAGAAAGGAAAGAGAACTATCGCATTTTCACGACCAGAAGGCGCATATAAAAGTCTTAGATTTCATTCAAAATGAGTGGCGCGTCCTATCATGCGGCACGGCCTGTTGTGCAGTGCACTCTATCGGGCAGTGCGCTCTCCGTGTGTTGTAAAAAAACAAGTGAAGCAGATGAACACTACGCTTGCTTTGATTCCGGGAGGTCTGACAAAAGACCTCCAACCGCTGGACATCTGCATGAACCGGCCGTTCAAAATAAGATTGCGAGCGGCGTGGGAGCGATGGACGACCAGAGGAGACCACAGCTTCACGAAGGGTGGAAGGCAGCACCGGGCGAGTTACGCCACAGTTTACCAATGGATTGTAGATGCTTGGGCTAACGTCTCTGCTGGCACTGTTGTCTGAGCTTTCACAGAAACAGGCATCATTTCTGAGGAGCCGCTCTGACAGCGAGGAGAGTGAACCTGCGAGGTTGGACACCAAACTCAGTTTTACTCCTGATCTATTTTTAATACACACACTTGTCTGTATGTGTGTGTGTTGTTGTAAGGCAGACATACGTAGTAGAGGATATGTAAATAAAACCTGCACCCTGTCATCAGGTGCACCTTATGTGTGTGTTAAATACAGAGCACATAAAACTGGTACTGTGCCTTTAAATACGATGTCCCTATTGGTCGTGAAAATACGGTAATCAACCAATCCCCCTGCAGGACCAGCGAATGGACCAAAAAAATGCAGGAAAATCACTCTTATTTTTCAAAATGTTCTGGGGGGGGAAAGCGGGGGAATGCCCCTGCCCACCTATACTGGCACCTCACCGCCCCGCGCCCCCTTTATAAGATTCTGGATCCACCCCTGGTTAGTCTGAAACTAGTTTTTCAGGTTGGATTAAAATCCATCCGGATAAAAACGACCTTTCTTTCTTTGTTTTGTTTTTTTTATCCTGAACTTTGCCGCTGACTCGGTCACTTTAAACCCCGTTAAATCCGTTTGCAAACAGACTTTTCTACAATTTTCTCTGAGATGAAAAAAAAAAAAATAAAGACGCTGAGCTTTTTAAGCGCGAAGCATCAATCGTTTGGAGAAGGTTCCGGAAAAGGTTTCCAAGAAAAGCTGCTGATCCTTCAAAGTGTCAGACCGAATCCACACTGATGCTGTCGGAGGCCGCCGTTCAAACTAAGTCAACATTAGATTAGTGAATCCTGCCTTTGTTTATGACCCTGAACTCCTCATTTGTATAAACAGCCGGGGTTTTAGAATGAGACATTCTGCCCCATCATCCGTCTTCCTGCTCAAAAAAAAAAAAAAATCTGCATTTTCATGTCATAAGGAGATTTTCCCCTGAGAGCGTTTTTATCCTGACGGAGTTCCGGTGGCTGAGATTTTATCCCCGCGGTCTTTTATTCTAAAAATCTTTTTATCCTCTTTGAGTTTTTTTGTCTCAGATTTTTATCCGTTTTTATCTTAAAAGTCTGTGATTTTTACCTCTTTCAGTTTCCTTGTTTGTATTTTTATTCCAAATGAGTTTTTGTTTGGGCCGCATGGTGGCGCAGTGATGAGGTCATGGGTTTAAGTCCCGTGTGGGGACGGGGCTTGAAACGCTGGTCCTTCTGTGTGTAGTTTGCATGTTCTACCTGTGTATGTGTGGGTTTGAACTGGTTTTCACCAAAAACATACATGTTAGGTTGATTGGCCGGTGCAAATGTGCCCCAAGGAATGAGTGAGTGTGCGTGCGTGCGTGCGTGTGTGTGGCTCCGCAACAGACTGGCGACCTATTCGGGGTGTACCCTGCCCCTCGCCTTGAATCAGCCGGGATGGGCTCCGGTACCCCCTGCAACCCAGTGAGGGACAGACGGTTTGGAAGATGACTGACTGAGTCTAAAGTCGGGGTGGCACGGTGGCCTCACATCGAGGAGGTCGTGGGTTTAAATCCCAGGTGGAGACGAGGCTTGAAACACTGGCCTGTCTGTGTGTAGTTTGCATGTTCTACCTGTCGTCTTCTGGTTATCCATAGCTGGGTCGTTAGGGGCAACACCCTCAAACAGGAAGCCCAGGCTTCTCTCACCCCGAATTAGTTTCTAATTTTATTATTAATTTATTTCTTGTTTATATTAGATATTTTATGAACTTTAGTGACCTTTGGATCCTAAAAGACACTTTAAATAAAATTTATTATTATTATTATAAATTTAAATGAAGAAAAACTAAGAAATTTAACTGAAACTAATGACATCATGAGGCGTTCCGACCAATCAGGAGGAGACCCAGAGTCAGACCCTGGACCTGCTGGAGAGACTATGTCTCACATCTGGACAGGGAACACCTCAGGATCCTCCTGGTGAGATGGAGGATGCAGCCGGGGTGAGAGAAGCCTGGGTTACCTGTCTGAGGGTGTTGCCCCCGACGACCCGGCCCTGGATACGAGGAGAAGACAGATCAAAAAAATGACATCTTTTTATTAAGTTATTCCAAACTAATTTTTTTTTCAGTGTAGATTTTATTCCATTTAAGTCTCTTTTTCTGGGATTTTTTTTGTCATATGATTAACGTGTTATTAACACACCTGTCGTTACCTGCTTACCTGCGTCATAGGTTAGCCCCCCCCCCTTGTCTCTGACCCCCACTCTGCTCTTTTTTTTCTTTTTTCACCAAAGTTTTTCTGTAAAAACAGAAGATTTATTTCTATAAAAGTCCAGCTTTAGTTTAAAAATCAATCTTTAGGATTATTTTCAGGATTATTTTCTTTTTTATTGTGTTTCAGATAAAAACTATTTTTCTTCCATATTTTTAGCTTTTATTTTGATCGTTTGGTTTTAAATTTCTTTTTCTGTTTCTTCTCGATTTTCTTGAAAGAAAATAAAACCAGGTTTAAATAAAAATAAAATTCTTTTTGGGACGAAATCGATCGATTAGTTTATAAAAAATGATGATGGCGTTCGGGGGGCGCGAGGGGGGTGTGAGGGGGCTAGAGTTCCTTCCTGTGTATGTGTGTGTGTGTGTGTGTGTGTCTGTGTCTGTGTGTGTGTGTGTGTGTGTGTCCAGTTCCCAGGGCTATTATCATATGACCACCAGGGGAGCGTCTTATTGGTTGTTTAGTTTCGGTGAGGACAGTAGAAGGTAAGCAGACCCCTTTAGAGATTAGCTAGACCCACTCAGGTGTAAACAAGGTACCTACCTGTCCACTAGGTGAGTGGACAGGTGAGTCCACTGTCACCTGTCTAAACGCCATTAGGCCACTGTCTTACCCTGGCAGCACCCTCACAATTATCACAGTGCCCAAAGGCATTCACACCCCTGATAGGTAAAGGCCCTAACAAATAGTGGTCCGTTCAACAAGTCAAAAACAGGTGGCAGGAATAGATGAGTATGATACTGTTACTCCAGGGTTAGGGTTACCCTAACCCTACCCTAGGGTGAGAGAAGCCTGGGCTTCTTGTCTGAGGCTGTTGCCCACGCAACTCGGCCCCCGATGAGCAGAAGACAACGGAACAAAACTATTACTCTATTACTTTACCATCTATTACCCCGTCCCTGGCATACACACCTCTTCGTTCCACTAGATGTTTTCTTCTTTACATACCTTGGGTTCTCTTGGTTGTCATGTCGTAGTGTGCAGTTGGCAGGGGGAGGACCCAATAGCAGGACAGAAGACATGGTTTATTTATGAATGCCAGTCCAGTATTTCTGTGAAAGACAAATAAGTTTTAGTGGCATGGCATGAGGGTACTGTTCAGAATGTGTTTCTTGGTCGGGCATCAGGGAGACCTGACTGGAGGGGATGGTATGACCTGACAGGGAAGTCAGGGGTGATGGCAGGGTCCACAGATGTGTGGCATCAGGAATCAATCTCAGGTGTCCCTAATCAGGGTGATAAGGAACATCCAGGGCTCCCTGTGGTGGCAAAAAAGGGGCTCATGACACCACGGTGTGTGTTTGTGGTTGTGTGTGTATGTGTGGTTGTGTGTGTATGTGTGTGTGTGTGTGTGTGTGTGTGTGTGTGTGTGTGTGTGTGTGTGTATGCGTGTGTGTGTGTCCACAGTGACCTTCCATTCTCCCTTCCGTTCTCCTCTTGGTTCCACCAGATGTTTTCTTCTTTACACGGCTAGGTTCCCACGGTGTGTGGTTGTATGTGTGTGTGTGTGTGTGTGTGTGTGTGTGTGTGTGTGTGTGTGTGTGTGTGTGTGTGTGTGTGTGTATGCGTGTGTGTGTGTCCACAGTGACCTTCCATTCTCCCTTCCGTTCTCCTCTTGGTTCCACCAGATGTTTTCTTCTTTACACGGCTAGGTTCCCACGGTGTGTGGTTGTATGTGTGTGTGTGTGTGTGTGTGTGTGTGTGTGTGTGTGTGTGTGTGTGTGTGTGTGTGTGTGTGTGTGTGTCCACAGTGACCTTCCATTCTCCCTTCCGTTCTCCTCTTGGTTCCACCAGATGTTTTCTTCTTGGTTCCCACGGTGACGTCGTTCCTGCAGGTTAATCCTAATTAAACCCCAACAAACAAACAGTTAATGAGTTAATAACGAGTTAAGAGAAAATTAACCTTGAAGATTTTTATCTTTTCTTTTCTCGTGACCGGAGGTCAGCGTTCTGATTGGACGACGAGCCCGTTAGTCTGAAGCTGATCAATGATCTTAATGACGGTGATCAATCAGGAAAATGAAAGATTTACTCTCCGATATTAATTTCTCTCTCCATCGATCGAAGAGTATTAAAGTCCTCAGAGTGTGTGTGTGTGTGTGTGTGTGTGTGTGTGTGTCGTCTCTGAAAACAAGTCGTTTATCTTTCATTCCAACATTTTTATTACATCTCAGAACATAATTAGAAACAGATAAAAAGAGGTGGGATTTAAAAACGGTGTGTGTGTGTGTGTGTGTGTGTGTGTGTGTGTGTGTGTGTGTGTGTGTGTGTGTGTGTGTGTGAGACTCTCTCTCTCTCTCACACACACACAGGTGTGTTTCCAACGAGCGAGCTCTCCATATTTTGCTTTGTTTTAACATGTTAGACGAACACGTTTATCAGCAGACATCTGACTGTTCTGCTGTAACACTCACACACACTCACACACACACACACACACTTACACACACAAACACGTACACACACTCACACACACACGTACAAACATACTCACACACACATACTCATACACACACACACACTTACAGACGTATTTAAATAATCCCCGGCTCTCTTCTTCTTCCTTTGAAGCTTTTGTTGAGTGTGTAAGTTATACACACACACACACACACACACACACACACCGGCTTTCTGCATGAACAGAAAGACATGCAGATCTAGAACCTTTTTCTTCACACACACCCTCATATATACACACACACACACACACACACATCCTAAATCCTTAGATTTTTCAGCAGGTAAAAATCTTTTTACAGTTTGAAAGCTGAAAAGCTGCCGTGAAGGAGAGAGAGACACACACACACTCCTACACCCTTACACACATACATACATACATACACACACTCTCTCTCTCTCACACACACACACACACACACTCTCTCTCTCACACACACACTCTTACACACACATAAACACACACACACTCATCCAAACACAAACACACACTCTCTCTCACATACATACAAACACACACAGACTCATCCACACACACCCACACACACTAACACACACACACACACACACACACACATACGTATACATACTGTGCACACACATGCAGTTATACCCACATATGTACATAAACACACACACATATTTCTTCCATCTAACCCTATCTGCTGCATCCTCTTCAGTCACACCAACTATCTTCATGTCTTCCTTCACTGTATCCATGAACCTCCTCTTTGGTCTTCCTCTAGTCCTCTTTCCTGGTGGTTCTAAACCCAGCATCCTTCTTCTGATGTACTCTCTCTCTCTCCTCTGCACATGTCCAAACCATCTCAGTCTGACCTCTCTGACTTTAAAACCTCTAACATGTGCTGTTCCTCTGATCCTGTCCATCCTGGTCACTCCCAGAGAGATCCTCAGCATCTTCATCTCTGATACAAACATCTCTGTTTCCTGTCTTTGAATCAGTGACAATGTCTCTAGACCAATCAACATGGCCGCTCTCACCACACTGTCTCTAGACCAATCAGCATGGACGCTCTCACCACACTGTCTCTAGACCAATCAGCATGGCCGCTCTCACCACACTATCTCTAGACCAATCAGCATGGCCGCTCTCACCACACTGTCTCTAGACCAATCAGCATGGCCGCTCTCACCACACTGTCTCTAGACCAATCAGCATGGCCGCTCTCACCACACTGTCTCCAGACCAATCAGCATGGCCTCTCTCGCCACACTGTCTCTAGACCAATCAGCATGGACGCTCTCACCACACTGTCTCTAGACCAATCAGCATGGACGCTCTCACCACACTGTCTCTAGACCAATCAGCATGGCCGCTCTCACCACACTATCTCTAGACCAATCAGCATGGCCGCTCTCACCACACTGTCTCTAGACCAATCAGCATGGCCGCTCTCACCACACTGTCTCCAGACCAATCAGCATGGCCGCTCTCACGACACTGTCTCCAGACCAATCAGCATGGCTGCTCTCACCACACTGTCTCTAGACCAATCAGCATGGCCGCTCTCACCACACTGTCTCTAGACCAATCAGCATGGCCGCTCTCACCACACTGTCTCTAGACCAATCAGCATGGCCGCTCTCACCACACTGTCTCTAGACCAATCAGCATGGCCGCTCTCACCACACTGTCTCTAGACCAATCAGCATGGCCGCTCTCATCACACTGTCTCTAGACCAATCAGCATGGTCGCTCTCACCACACTGTCTCTAGACCAATCAGCATGGCCGCTCTCACCACACTGTCTCTAGACCAATCAGCATGGCCGCTCTCATCACACTGTCTCTAGACCAATCAGCATGGTCGCTCTCACCACACTGTCTCTAGACCAATCAGCATGGCCGCTCTCGCCACACTGTCTCTAGACCAATCAGCATGGCCGCTCTCACCACACTGTCTCTAGACCAATCAGCATGGCCGCTCTCGCCACACTGTCTCTAGACCAATCAGCATGGCCGCTCTCACCACACTGTCTCTAGACCAATCAGCATGGACGCTCTCACCACACTGTCTCTAGACCAATCAGCATGGCCGCTCTCACCACACTATCTCTAGACCAATCAGCATGGCCGCTCTCACCACACTGTCTCTAGACCAATCAGCATGGCCGCTCTCACCACACTGTCTCTAGACCAATCAGCATGGCCGCTCTCACCACACTGTCTCCAGACCAATCAGCATGGCCTCTCTCGCCACACTGTCTCTAGACCAATCAGCATGGACGCTCTCACCACACTGTCTCTAAACCAATCAGCATGGCCTCTCTCGCCACACTGTCTCTAGACCAATCAGCATGGCCGCTCTCACCACACTGTCTCTAGACCAATCAGCATGGACGCTCTCACCACACTGTCTCTAGACCAATCAGCATGGCCGCTCTCACCACACTATCTCTAGACCAATCAGCATGGCCGCTCTCACCACACTGTCTCTAGACCAATCAGCATGGCCGCTCTCACCACACTGTCTCTAGACCAATCAGCATGGCCGCTCTCACCACACTGTCTCCAGACCAATCAGCATGGCCGCTCTCACGACACTGTCTCCAGACCAATCAGCATGGCTGCTCTCACCACACTATCTCTAGACCAATCAGCATGGCCGCTCTCACCACACTGTCTCTAGACCAATCAGCATGGCCGCTCTCACCACACTGTCTCTAGACCAATCAGCATGGCCGCTCTCACCACACTGTCTCTAGACCAATCAGCATGGCCGCTCTCACCACACTGTCTCTAGACCAATCAGCATGGCCGCTCTCATCACACTGTCTCTAGACCAATCAGCATGGTCGCTCTCACCACACTGTCTCTAGACCAATCAGCATGGCCGCTCTCACCACGCTGTCTCTAGACCAATCAGCATGGCCGCTCTCATCACACTGTCTCTAGACCAATCAGCATGGCCGCTTTCACCACACTGTCTCTAGACCAATCAGCATGGCCGCTCTCACCACACTGTCTCTAGACCAATCAGCATGGCCGCTCTCACCACACTGTCTCTAGACCAATCAGCATGGCCGCTCTCACCACACTGTCTCTAGACCAATCAGCATGGCCGCTCTCACCATGGTTTTCTCCACTTTCCCTTTCATGTGATCTGAAACTCTTCTATCACACATCACACCTGATACTTTCCTCCACCCGTTCCAGCCTGCCTGAACACGCTTCTTCACCTCTTTTCCACACTCCCCATTGCTCTGAACTGTTGATTCTAGATACTTAAAATCTTCCCTCCTATCATTACAGATCACTGTGTCATCTGCATAGAATCCAGAAGATACTACGATAAATAAAAACATTGACTAAATGACTTAAAATCAAAGTTTTTTTTTTAAGTTTAGAAGTGATTCAGTGTTTTAATCCCAACAGATTTTTAATCCCAGTCGTTTCTATGAAAGAAAAACACGTTCAGATCCTTTACAGCTGCTTAAAACACACGATCGATACTCACACACACACACACACGGGTATCCTTGACGCCCACAGTGAAGCTCTCATTGTGCCGTTTCTCCGTGAGTCCCTGGTGGTCCGGCTGCAGGGTCACTGAGCTTTTATCAGCTGCTGTTTCTGGTGACAATTAATGTCAGTGATTTGATGTGTCCTAGCTCGTGGGTGGGGGTGGATGGGAGGGGGTTAGAGGTGAGTATAGCCCGGATCTATAGAGCGAGAGGAGATGACGGGCATGGGCGGGGGGCGGGCGGGCGGGGAGAGGCATGTCTGCTGGCTGAGAAACGGTGGAAAGAAGCCAAGTTCTCCATTAAGCTGCGCTGAAGGTCACTGTGTATGCAGCCGCCGTGCCAAGTGTCCTGAGCTAGAGGGGCGGAGGGGTGGAGGGGTGGAGGGGCGGAGGGGGGTCCTACCCATCTGGGATGTGCTTCAGAGACAGTCAGAGGCAGGGGTCACCGGCAAAGCCGACCCCATCTTTGTAGAAGTCTGAAGGTTCCCCGGAGAAAATGAGTTTTAGGAGGGAATAAAAACTCCAGCAGCTTAATCAGAGCAAAGGTCCAGATGAAAACAAGAGTGTCGACTCCGAGAAGCTCCTCCTCCGTACGGAGTGGCACCTCGCCAGCAGGCCGTCTGAGCTAAGAAGCTCCTCCTCCGTACGGCGTGGCACCTCGCCAGCAGGCCGTCTGAGCTAAGAAGCTCCTCCTCCGTACGGAGTGGCACCTCGCCAGCAGACCGTCTGAGCTGAGAAGCTCCTCCTCCGTACGGAGTGGCACCTCGCCAGCAGACCGTCTGAGCTAAGAAGCTCCTCCTCCGTACGGAGTGGCACCTCGCCAGCAGACCGTCTGGCTCCTCGTCCCTCACGCTGGCTCCTCGTTCCTCACACTGGCTCCTCGTCCCTTAAACTGGCTCCTGGTCCCTCACACTGGCTCCTCGTCCCTCACGCTGGCTCCTCGTTCCTTAAACTGGCTCCTCGTCCCTCACACTGGCTCCTCGTCCCTCACACTGGCTCCTCGTCCCTTAAACTGGGTCCTGGTCCCTCACACTGGCTCCTCGTCCCTCACGCTGGCTCCTCGTTCCTCACACCGGCTCCTCGTCCCTCACGCCGGCTCCTCGTCCCTCACACTGGCTCCTCGTTCCTCACACTGGCTCCTCGTCCCTCACACTGGCTCCTCGTCCCTCACGCTGGCTCCTCGTTCCTCACACTGGCTCCTCGTCCCTTAAACTGGCTCCTCGTCCCTCACACTGGCTCCTCGTCCCTCACACTGGCTCCTCGTCCCTCACACTGGCTCCTGGTCTCTCACACTGGCTCCTGGTCTCTCACACTGGCTCCTGGTCCCTCACACTGGCTCCTGGTCTCTCACACTGGCTCCTGGTCCCTCACACTGGCTCCTGGTCCCTCACACTGGCTCCTCGTCCCTCACACTGGCTCCTCGTCCCTCGCACTGGCTCCTCGTCCCTCACACTGGCTCCTCATTCCTCACACCGGCTCCTCGTCCCTCACACTGGCTCCTCGTCCCTCACACCAGCTCCTCGTCCCTCACGCTGGCTCCTCGTCCCTCGCCCTGGCTCCTGGTCCACCCTGCCTTCCTGCTGATCTCCCCTTCTGGTTCCTTCCAGCCCAGGTCCAACCCCAGCTTAACCACATGATTTCACCTCACAGACTCCAAAAATCTCCAGTAACTGAAGAAAAGCCGTTAGATTGACACTTTTTTTTAAAAACTGTTTTTCAATGCCCACGCAATCTACCCAAAATGCCTTTGCGATCGATCGCGAGCAACGTAATGGGCACCCCTGGTGTAGATAATCACAGAGGTTTTGTCAGGAAGGGCATCCGACGTGAAACTATGCCAAATATAAATATACAAATCAGTCAGTCATCTTCTTATCCGTCTATCCCTTACGGGGTTACGGGGGGTGCCGGACCCCATCCCGGCTGATTTAAGGCGAATAGGTCGCCAGTCTGTTGCGGGGCCAAACACATACAACCATCCACACACACACACACACACACACTCATTCATTCATAGGGGCAATTTTAGCACCGACCAATCAACCTAGCATGCATGTCTTTGGAGGGTGGGAGGAAACCCACGCAAACACGGGGAGAACATGCAAACTCCACACAGAAAGGACAGTGTTCCAAGCCTCGACCCCACCCAGGACTCGAACCCACCACTGTACGTGTGACTGTCTATGAATGTGTGTGTGTGTGTGTGTGTGTGTGTGTGTGTGTGTGTGTGTGTGTGTGTGTGTGTGTGTGTGTGTGTGTGTGTGTGTGTGTGTGTGTGTTAGTGTGTGTGCGCACGTCCAGCCTCCAAGACGCACTGTTAAGATGAAATTCAGCTTGATGTCAAAACTTGATATCGGGCGAAATCCAAACGGATTTTACGCCCGACTTCAGGGAATTATAAAAACCACGGTAACCGAGGAGCCTGGTGTTTACGCCCGTGTTTATCTGGTGCCCAGTTCGTCTCATGAAGTCCCCGGCTGATTCCACACCTTTCTTCAGATCCCACCAGCCGAGCATCACGCCCCGGTTAGACGAAGACTGACTGACTTTTTTCTTCAACGCTGGATATTTTTTGGCAAAACCGCTCCATAATTTCCCCGAAGACCCTTCTCCAATTTTGTGTCTGGTGTTTTTTGGACAGCTCTGTTCGTGGAGAGCAGCGGAGTGTCCCACATCTATCCTTCTAGCTGCTGTCAGGCTTTAAAAACACAGACTCCATTTAAAGCACTTACTGTAAATAAATCTCTTCTTTTCACATCGACTGCTGGAACATGAGAGTCAAATTTCACCGTGTTGGACAAATAAAGGATTGTTTTTACCTTTTCTTCTTTTTGTTTGGTTTTCTGACAGATCGGGTACAATTACAGCTTTACTAACCTCCACAGGATGATCGACCAATCACGTCTCCTCGTCAATACTCGTTACTGTGTGTTAGAAGTCAGAACAGAGATGAAGATGCTGAGGATCTCTCTGGGAGTGACCAGGATGGACAGGATCAGAGGAACAGCACATGTTAGAGGTTTTAAAGTCAGAGAGGTCAGACTGAGATGGTTTGGACATGTGCAGAGGAGAGAGAGAGAGTACATCAGAAGAAGGATGCTGGGTTTGGAACCACCAGGAAAGAGGACTAGAGGAAGACCAAAGAGGAGGTTCATGGATACAGTGAAGGAAGACATGAAGATAGTTGGTGTGACTGAAGAGGATGCAGGAGATAGGGTTAGATGGAAGAGGCTGACATGCTGTGGCGCCCCCTGAAGGGAAATGGAGAAAGGAGAAGAAGAAGTGTGTTAGAAGTTGGAGTTTTAAGCTGAGCACACGCTGTGCGAGATTCGATTTCAGGTCTTACAACAACTTTAAGATGAATCTAAATTTCCTCCTAATGATGCGTCTCGATGCCACCAGGGGTTAAATAATCCAGGGGGTGACAGTGGCACGGCTGAAGACATGAGGGAGAGGCAACACCAGTTGTGCAGAATTAGGGTGGGATTAGGAGTGAGGAAATATTCCAGAAAGGCGGAGCATCATCAGATCCCGCCTCTCAAAAGACAGATTCCAGATATACCAAGAGGAAGACCAGTCCAGGGGCACAGGGTGTTGGTGGGTGGTCGGTAGGTAGTGGGCACAGCAGAGGAGAGGCATCCTGAGCCCCCTCGGAGAACTATGGTAAGGGCATCTTGGACCCCCTTAAAGGCATCACGGTGGCGCAGTGGATAGCACAGTGGCCTCACAGCAAGAAGGTCAGGGGTTCAAATCCCAGATTGGGGACAAGGTTTGTAACACTGGTCTTTCTGTGTGGAGTTTGTATGTTCGTCCCATGTATGCGTGGGTTTCCTCCCACCCTCCGAAAAACATGAATGTTAGATTAAGGACCCCCTTGAAAATCAGATGTCACATCTTAAGGGGGAGGGGCTTATCCTTCTAATAAAGTAAATAAAAAACAAGGAGGACAAGAAGTACAGGACCTCGTCTAGACACAGGAATGCAGAGGAGGGGTGCCTAGGTCAAAATGACGGGTGTGGGAGTTACAGGAAGAATCACTCAGAACCTGTTTTTAGTGTTTTATTTCAGTTTTTTTGTTTTTTTTTTTTACATACTCTATTGATCCGTCACCAGGGAAACTTGCTGCATTACACCGCAGCAGGCTGCCACGACAGTGCCAATGGGGGGCAACTGGGGGTTAGGTGTCTTCTCCAAGGACCCTAGACATGAGCACAGTGGGATTCGAACCCGCGAACCTCCGGAGAACTTCCGAACGGTGGGCGAACGCTCTACCACTGAGCCCCGTCTCCCCTAATTAATAATAATAATAATGAATTACTCTATTCATCCCTCACCGTGCTGCACTCCTTACACCGCAGCAGGCTGCCCTTAGACGGCGCCAATGGTGGGAGAAGCGGGGGTTAGGTGTCTTCTCCAAGGACCCTAGACGTGCTCTCTGTGGGACGCAAACCTGCGACCTTCTGGTCCGCGCACAAACGCTCTAACCACTGAGTTTACCCTAATTACAACAATAAACAAAATAAATATATATATATAGAAAAAGTAAAAAAAAAACATGAACGTCAAAGATCAACGTAACGACTGTAATTAGACGTCAGCTTCTAAGAATCGTTAAATTAACGAGTCTGGTAGTTCTAGTGTTAACGAACACATCACTGCTGCTCGTTAAGGAACCTGGAACTACCGGGGTTAAACTCAGAGGATGGAGGTTCAGGTTTTTTAACCCGTGAACTTCTCGTGATAAATAAAATATTTGAATCTAAATCATTTTGGTTCTAAATCTATTAAATCTAAATTAAAAATATAAATCTATGGATGAAGACAGCAGCTCAGTGGTTAGAGCGTGGACCAGAATGTCCCGGGTTCGTGTCCCACAGAGAGGACGTCTAGGGTCCTTGGAGAAGACACCTAACCCCAGCTTCTCCCACCATTGGTGCCGTTGAAGGGCAGCCTGCTGCGGTGTGAGGAGTGCAGCACGGTGGCGCAGTGGGTGGTATACCAGCCTCACAGCAAGAAAGTCATGGGTTCGAATCCCAGGTGGGGACGAAGCTTGGAACACTGGTCTTTCTGTGTGTAGTTTGCATGTTCTCTACATGTATGTGTGAGTTTTCTCTGGTTTCTTCCAAAAACATGCATGCCAGGTTGATTGCCCTGAGGAATGAGTATGTGTGTGGCGCCGCGACAGACTGGCGACCTGTTTGGGATGCACCCTGCCCCTTGCCAGGATGGGCACCGGCTCCCCCATCAGGAAGGTGACTGACTGATCTGTACCAGCTGATTGACGTGTTTGAGTTCGTGTGTTTAAACGTCTCATAAATATAAACAGTGTGTGTTTACCATGTGTGTGAAACGGGGCGTCTGGAGGCTCTTTTTTTTCCGCTCAGCAGGACGTTGGATTTCTCGTTGAAATTCTGAGTGTTTGTAAAATAACCGTGAGCGTTTGGTGGCATTTAATAATGAACTAGTGAGCGAGCGTTTCCACATGCCCTCCTGGCACCAGCAACATGTGTGAGATTCACCTGTGTGGGTGGGATGGCGTTC
>CACRXE010000022.1:637500-647500 GCA_902685375.1 Neostethus bicornis
CACTAGCAGTACAGGGGTGTATTCCTAGTGGTACCTCCTCTTCATACTGATACATAACACTAGCAGTACAGGGGTGTATTCCTGATGGTACCTCCTCTTCATACTGATACATAACACTAGCAGTACAGGGGTGTATTCCTGGTGGTACCTCCTCTTCATACTGATACATAACACTAGGTGGTAATACACGGAAGACGCACAATTTACCAGCTGCTTTCTCGTGTTTTGAACGGTTTGTTTTACGCCAACTGTCATGGTGGATGTTAACTATTGGCGGATTAGACGTGAAGCTCCTCCTCCTTTTGACCCCGCCTCCTCACATTTCCCGCTTTGTGAAGCTAAACACCTGTCATCTCTGCACATTGAGGGAAGTAGGTGATCCCCAGAGAGACACCTGGAATTAAAGAGACGTCATAATTTCAAAATAAAACAGGAAGTAACCACCGATAGAAACCTGTATAAAATTAGTTTAATTAGTTTGTGTTTTCATTAAACGTTTATTTTACTCACGTCCCTAGAGCTAGCCTATGCAGCCGAGGATCTGACCGCCAGGGTCCCCGTCGTTGGCTGCCACCCATCTCCTCCTTCACCCGACCCCTATGGCCCCTCCTGCAGGTGGTGAGTCCGCTGGAAGGGCGAAATGATCTTCCTCCGCAGGGTGGCTGGGCTCACACTCAGAGATCAGGTGAGGAGCTCTGCCATCCGGGAGGAGCTCAGTGTCGAGCCGCTCCTCCTCCAGGTCGAGAGGAGCCAGATGGGATGGTTCGAGCGCCTCACGGGTGAGGTGTTTCGGGCACGTCCCACCGGGAGGAGACCAAGGGGCAGACCCCGGACCCTCTGAAGAGACTATGTCTCACAGCTGGCCGGGGAACGACTTGGGATCCTTCCAGGTGAGCTGGAGGATGAAGCCGGGGTGAGAGAGGCCTGGGCTGCCCGTTTGAGGCTGTTGCCCCCGCGACCCGACCCCGGAACAAGCGGAGGATGGTTCAACGGTTCATTTTAATCCACATTAAATGTAAACAAACATAAATAATTTGTCATTTTTTTGTTTTAACTGTTTTATTTTAATGATTAAAAATAATTTGACCTGTATTTTTTATCTGATTTAATATAAAAGAAGCAAGAAGAATGAAAATAATTAGAACATTTATGTCACTCCGTTTTAAAAGGCTGGTTACCATGGAAACCGTTACAATACCGACGACAGGTTAACAGCAGATTTATATAATCATAGAAAAAAAAAGTCTGTTAAAGAAGAAAAAAAAAAACATTTCTGACGGGACGCGTTAAAAAAACAACTTAGAAACGTCAATCAAGTTCAAATATTTTTACCTTTAAAAGAAAAGTTCGGATTTCTTTTTTTTTCTTTTTTAGTTTCTGCTTAAAAAGCAAGAAGTTTAAAAAGAACAAAGTGGGAAAAAAGCAAGAAATCTGAAGAGAATAAAGTAAAAAAAGAGGTTAATGTTTAATAATCTATTTATTTATTTATTTATTTATTTATTTATCACCCTTCTTTTACTGAAACTTTGTCAACATTTAAGTAACTTTATTCATCCTGAAGGGGGCGCCTTCAGCTCGGGGCCCCATCGGGACGGCTCTGGAGGGGGAGGAGCTAGCTCAGTGGTAGAATTGAATTGAAAATTCTTGATAAATCTGTTCCATTCCGTCATCTTCCGCTTGTTCCGGGGTCGGATCGCGGGAGCAACAGCCTCAAACGGGCAGCCCAGGCCTCTCTCACCCCGGCTGCATCCTCCAGCTCACCTGGAAGGATCCCAAGTCGTTCCCCGGCCAGCTGTGAGACATAGTCTCTCCAGCGGGTCCTGGGTCTGCCCCTTGGTCTCCTCCCGGTGGGACGTGCCCGAAACACCTTCCCTGCGAGGCGCTCGGGGGGCATCCTGACCAGATGCCCGAACCACCCCATCTGGCTCCTCTCGACCTGGAGGACGAGCAGCTCGACACCGAGCTCCTCCCGGATGGCAGAGCTCCTCACCCGATCTCTGAGTGAGAGCCCAGCCACCCTGCAGAGGAAGATCATTTTGGCCGCTTGTACCCGCGATCTCATTCTTTCGGTCACCACCCACAGCTTGTTACCACGGTGAGGGTAGGAACGTAGATCCTGGTTACCATGGTGAGGGTAGGAACGTAGATCCTGGTTACCATGGTGAGGGTAGGAACGTAGATCCTGGTTACCGTGGTGAGGGTAGGATCGTAGATCCTGGTTACCACGGTGAGGGTAGGAACGTAGATCCTGGTTACCATGGTGAGGGTAGGAACGTAGATCCTGGTTACCACGGTGAGGGTAGGAACGTAGATACTGGTTACCATGGTGAGGGTAGGAACGTAGATCCTGGTTACCATGGTGAGGGTAGGAATGTAGATCCTAGTTACAATGTTGAGGGTAGGAACGTAGATCCTGGTTTCCATGGTGAGGGTAGGAACGTAGATCCTGGTTACCATGGTGAGGGTAGGAATGTAGATCCTGGTTACCATGGTGAGGGTAGGAACGTAGATCCTGGTTACCATGGTGAAGGTAGGAACGTAGATCCTGGTTACCATGGTGAGGGTAGGAATGTAGATCCTGGTTACCATGGTGAGGGTAGGAACGTAGATCCTGGTTACCATGGTGAAGGTAGGAACGTAGATCCTGGTTACCATGGTGAGGGTAGGAATGTAGATCCTGGTTACCATGGTGAGGGTAGGAATGTAGATCCTGGTTACCATGGTGAGGGTTAGAAAATGGGGGGATAAAATGAGGGTTGATAAATCCCTGAAGGTAAATTTGATGCTGTGGTGCCAACACCTCGATGCCTTCCTGGTCCACTTACACCGTGTAAAACCTGGCGTCTGAACAGTTAAAAAAAACCCTAACCCACTGAGTCAGAGCGAGGGTCTCCAGCGCCTCCATCTTGCCAGGGAGCCACCGGATGTTACCCATGACAACCGCAGGGACACTGGGCTCAAAGCGCCTCCTTTCAGATCGTCTCCTTCTCAGTTCTGTCGGGACTGAACCGACTCCTCCAGCCACGGTGGATCTGGTTCTGAGAGCTAGATGCTGGTTGTGGACGTAAACCAAACGAGACAACTCCATGACCAGCAAAACGAGCTAACAGCACTAGCTTAAAAACAGCCGTCCGAAGTAAACAACGCAGTCCAAAACGACATCCAAAGAGCGTAGAAAGTCAATCTCCAGAACGGGACTAAACACAGGATGAGAAGGGACAGAAACCGAGTGAAAAAAATAAGAAAACAAACGATGAAACGCTAAAAAAAAAAGTGGAGACACCACAGCAGGCCGCGCCTTTCCACAAAAAAAAAAGATAAAAAGAGTTTGCCCTTGAACCGGAAGTTAACCGGAAATTAGCCGGTTCAAATCCCACTGAGTTCATGTCCAGGTGTCCTTGGAGAAGACACTACCCCCCCATTTCTCCCAACATTGGCTCTGTCCTGGCAGCCTGCTGCGGTGTAATGCAGCACACAAAATTTCCAGTGAGGGATGGATTAAGTATGTAAAAAAATGAAGAAACGAACAGAATAACAAATAATTAAAAAAGTATGGAATGAAGTTTTTTGTGAAGGGGGGCTGCATGGTGACTTCACAGCAAGAGGGTCAGGGGTTAGAGTCCCAGAGTGATAGTGAGGCTTGAAACACTGGTCTTTCTGTGTGAAGTTTGAATGTTCTCCCCGTGTATGTCTGGGTTTTCTCCGGTTTCCTCCTTCTTATTATTCTTTCCATCGTCTCCCTTCAGGGGGCGCCACATCAAGTCAGTTTCTTCCATCTAACCCTATCTGCTGCATCCTCTTCAGTCACACCAACTATCTTCATGTCTTCCTTCACTGTATCCATGAACCTCCTCTTTGGTCTTCCTCTAGTCCTCTTTCCTGGTGGTTCCAAACCCAGCATCCTTCTTCTGATGTACTCTCTCTCTCTCCTCTGCACATGTCCAAACCATCTCAGTCTGACCTCTCTGACTTTAAAACCTCTAACATGTGCTGTTCCTCTGATCCTGTCCATCCTGGTCACTCCCAGAGAGATCCTCAGCATCTTCATCTCTGATACAAACATCTCTGTTTCCTGTCTTTTCTTCAGTGACACTGTCTCTAGACCAATCAGCATGGCCGCTCTCACCACACTGTCTCTAGACCAATCAGCATGGCCGCTCTCACCACACTGTCTCTAGACCAATCAGCATGGCCGCTCTCACCACACTGTCTCTAGACCAATCAGCATGGCCGCTCTCACCACACTGTCTCTAGACCAATCAGCATGGCCGCTCTCACCACACTGTCTGTAGACCAATCAGCATGGCCGCTCTCACCATGGTTTTAAAAATACCCGCCTATGTGTGGACATGACCAAAGAAAACAACGCAGACGTGGAAATAAGACAGAGAGGTAGTTGGGACCAGGTGTGCAGAATTCGTCCACAATTAGGAGGGCGGATCGTGGCGGCCGGTCATCTCAGGCTACCGTGGTAACCATTCTACCATTGGGCAACCCTTCGTATGGAGTCTTTGTGACGAATTTTTCTGACTTTATGTTCATCAGGAACAGAATCAAACCCCCCAGGACCGGAGTTTGACAACCTGATCTAAATGCACATTTTTCTCCCACGTTTCCGTGACGATCCTCAGCGAGCTTCAGGAAACCTTTAACCTGTTTAAAGATGGTGGAATGAAACATGCAAACACGTTGGTAATGTTTGGTTTAAAATAACTTCCTGATTATAATTCATTCTGGGAACCTCGCTGCTGAGCTTTATGTGTCAGGTCCTCAGGGCCGAGCCCCCTCCACACACTCTGGAGTCCTTCACACCCCCTCCAGTGACCAGAGGTTACAAACTTCTTCTGCTGCATAGCAGATGGTTACTTTAAAAAAAGAAAAAAATCTGCATTTAACCTGGTTTTTATTTTTTATTAGTTTTTTTCAGTTTGTTTTTTACTTAAATAACTTGATTCTGTTTATTTCAAACTTTATTTATAACGCCTGTGTTCCAACCCTCACCATGGTAACCAGGATCTACGTTCCTACCCTCACCATGGTAACCAGGATCTACGTTCCTACCCTCACCATGGTAACCAGGATCTACATTCCTACCCTCACCATGGTAACCAGGCTCTACGTTCCTACCCTCACCATGGTAACCAGGATCTATGTTCCTACCCTCACCATGGTAACCAGGATCTATGTTCCTACCCTCACCATGGTAACCAGGATCTACGTTCCTACCCTCACCACGGTAACCAGGATCTATGTTCCTACCCTCACCATGGTAACCAGGATCTATGTTCCTACCCTCACCATGGTAACCAGGATCTATGTTCCTACCCTCACCATGGTAACCAGGATCTATGTTCCTATCCTCACCATGGTAACCAGGATCTACGTTCCTACCCTCACCATGGTAACCAGGATCTATGTTCCTATCCTCACCATGGTAACCAGGATCTACGTTTCTACCCTCACTGTGGTAACCAGGATCTACGTTCCTACCCTCACCATGGTAACCAGGATCTACGGTCCTACCCTCACCCAGGAGGATGCTGGGTTCGGAACCACTAAGCAAGAGGGACCAATGAGGGGTTAGATGGACTACCTATTGGTGATGCCACTGCAGGCCCCGCCCCCTCCTCAGTGACGGTTTTAAATCAGGAAGCAGTGAACTGAAGGACAGACGTTTCCTTCACGCTCCGTTTCCGCTCTGAATTGTTGCTAAAACGAGCCAAATCATTGCTGGAAGGAGATTGAAAACAGACCGTAACCATGACAACGTCATCACCTAGGATTTTAGACTCAAACTTTATCTAAATTAGATTTAATGTTCGAGTCAGAGGAAAGTTTTTTTTACCATCTTAAGGACAAAGCGTTTGATTAATGATCAGAAATGTAATCAATTAATTTACTGATTAAGTGAGAATCAGACACGATGACATCACCATCTGTTCAGGTTTAAAACTGTGGGATTAAAATAAAAACTAAAATAAATCTGCTTTTTAAAGCTGAGCCACCTTCATGTGTAAAAATAACGACGTGACATTGATTGGCCGCGGCTATAAATGAACGCTCGTCAAAGCATGAGCGTTTTTTTTTTTTTTTTTATGGAATTTTTATATAAATGAATTTTTTTCACCGCCTGAGAGTTTTTTTTTAAAAAATCCACAAAGTTACCGACTTTATTTCAGTGAAGTGAGTGGGTTAA
Organism: Neostethus bicornis; assembly: GCA_902685375.1. Lineage (NCBI taxonomy): Eukaryota > Metazoa > Chordata > Actinopteri > Atheriniformes > Phallostethidae > Neostethus > Neostethus bicornis. The sequence continues at coordinate 643,697 of CACRXE010000022.1, forward strand.
ACATGCAAACTACACACTGAAAAATCAGAGTTTAAAGTGGAGACAGTCTGAGACTCATACCTCTACCTTCACCGTGCCAACTGTAAATTAACTTGTTGGTTGTTCCATCATCTTCCTCTTATCTAGGGCGAAGTCGTCGGGGGCAACAGCCTAAGACGGGAAACCCAGACTTCTCTCATCCTGGCTTTGCCCTCCAGCTCACCCAGGAGGATCCTGAGGTGTTCCCTGTCCAGCTGGGAGACATATTCTCTCCAGCAGGTCCAGGGTCTTCCTCTAGGTCTCTTCCTGGTGGGAGGGAACACCTCACCAGCGAGGGAGGCCAACGGTAGTCACGTAGATCCTGGTTACCATGGTGAGGGTAGGAACATAGATCCTGGTTACCATGGTGAGGGTAGGAACGTAGATCCTGGTTACCATGGTGAGGGTAGGAATGTAGATCCTGGTTACCATGGTGAGGGTAGGAACATAGATCCTGGTTACCATGGTGAGGGTAGGAATGTAGATCCTGGTTACCATGGTGAGGGTAGGAACGTAGATCCTGGTTACCATGGTGAGGGTAGGAACGTAGATCCTGGTTACCACGGTGAGGGTAGGAACGTAGATCCTGGTTACCATGGTGAGGGTAGGAACATAGATCCTGGTTACCATGGTGAGGGTAGGAACGTAGATCCTGGTTACCATGGTGAGGGTAGGGATGTAGATCCTGGTTACCATGGTGAGGGTAGGAACGTAGATCCTGGTTACCACGGTGAGGGTAGGAACGTAGATCCTGGTTACCATGGTGAGGGTAGGAACATAGATCCTGGTTACCATGGTGAGGGTAGGAACGTAGATCCTGGTTACCATGGTGAGGGTAGGAACGTAGATCCTGGTTACCACGGTGAGGGTAGGAACGTAGATCCTGGTTACCATGGTGAGGGTAGAAACATAGATCCTGGTTACCACGGTGAGGGTAGGAACGTAGATCCTGGTTACCATGGTGAGGATAGGAATGTAGATCCTGGTTACCATGGTGAGGGTAGGAACGTAGATCCTGGTTACCATGGTGAGGGTAGGAACGTAGATCCTGGTTACCATGGTGAGGGTAGGAACGTAGATCCTGGTTACCATGGTGAGGGTAGGAACGTAGATCCTGGTTACCATGGTGAGGGTAGGAACGTAGATCCTGGTTACCACGGTGAGGGTAGGAACGTAGATCCTGGTTACCATGGTGAGGGTCCTGGCCACCTCACACCCATCAGCAAATCGGTCCAGCGAGCGACATGAAGATCTATTTTTTTGTTTCCCTCCAGAGGGGTGAGTCCTGTCAGACGAAGAGGGGGAGATAACGGGTGAACCCGTTGAGTGACGTTCTGTCCTGGTCTCATCTGAAGATCTGATGGATCAACCAGCTCTTCTCCACTGATCATCTGCTGTGAGACGGGTACTTAAAATGCATAATCAGCCGTAATTAATCGAACAAAGTGATTAATCACGTTTAGTTGGCGCTCTGTTTGCAGGCAGCCTGTCATAATCAATTATTTGTGGGATAAATCGCGGCCCCGGAGATTGTGTAAGCGGGGCTCCTGATGAAGACTGATGACAGTCCTAAACATGGGACATGACAGCAGGAACATGTTGGAGATTGGATCCGTAACCCTCCTGGCACACTATAAATTACCCCACTCAGGACGGAGTGATTGATTTGCATGGCTCTGCAGCACCTGGAGGACAAAACATGGTCAGATTTAATCCCGGCTTCTTTTCGGCACGCACGCTAACAAACAGGTTTCATCGCGGCTTCCTGTCAGCCCGAAGCTTTTCTGGGATTATTTACAGTCTGCAGGCTGGCGCCGCGGGCATCGTGTCACTCCTGTTTTATTGTGATGTTGACATCCATTAGCATCCTTGTGATGTCGACGTAATTACCCCGTTTCTCGTTTCAGTGAAAAAAGTTGTTTTGTTTTTATTAAAAAATTCTGCCAAAAAGTTTTTAAAACATAAAAAAAAGAGTTTGAATCATTTTGAACTTTTAATTTTTTTTAACAAAATTGAAGAAAAAACAGGAAAAGTTTTAGTTTTCAGTTTAAAAATGAACTTTTTGATGACCTCAGCAATGAGGTCATTCATAAAAGTCGTTCCCATTGGTTTCTGGTGCACCCTGCCTTCCTGTTGAGCTTCTACACCTGGTCCCCTACATCACCCAGGTGAGCTCCATCCCTCTGGTCCCCTCGACGTCCAGCCGGGGTCTCCTTCTGGTCGAGCTCCATCCCTCTGGTCCCCTCAACATACAGCCGGGGTCTCCTTCCGGTCGAGCTCCATCCCTCTGGTCCCCTCGACGTCCAGCCGGGGTCTCCTTCTGGTCGAGCTCCATCCCTCTGGTCCCCTCGACGTCCAGCCGGGGTCTCCTTCTGGTCGAGCTCCATCCCTCTGGTCCCCTCGACGTCCAGCCGGGGTCTCCTTCTGGTCGAGCTCCATCCCTCTGGTCCCCTCGACGTCCAGCCGGGGTCTCCTTCCTGGTCGAGCTCCATCCCTCTGGTCCCCTCGACAGTCCAGCCGGGGTCTCCTTCTGGTCGAGCTCCATCCCTCTGGTCCCCTCCGACATCCAGCCGGGGTCTCCTTCTGGTCGAGCTCCATCCCTCTGGTCCCCTCGACGTCCAGCCGGGGTCTCCTTCTGGTCGAGCTCCATCCCTCTGGTCCCCTCCGACGTCCAGCCGGGGTCTCCTTCTGGTCGAGCTCCATCCCTCTGGTCCCCTTCGACAGTCCAGCCGGGGTCTCCTTCGGTCGAGCTCCATCCCTCTGGTCCCCTCCACGTCCAGCCGGGGTCTCCTTCCGGTCGAGCTCCATCCCTCTGGTCCCCTCGACGTCCAGCCGGGGTCTCCTTCCGGTCGAGCTCCATCCTCTTGGTCCCCTTCGACGTCCAGCCGGGGTCTCCTTCCGGTCGAGCTCCATCCCTCTGGTCCCCTCGACGTCCAGCCGGGGTCTCCTTCTGATCGAGCTCCATCCCTCTGGTCCCCTCGACGTCCAGCCGGGGTCTCCTTCCGGTCGAGCTCCATCCCTCTGGTCCCCTCGACGTCCAGCCGGGGTCTCCTTCCGGTCGAGCTCCATCCCTCTGGTCCCCTCGACGTCCAGCCGAGGTCGAGCTGCATCCCTCTGGTCAGACTTTTCAGGATGGCGTCACCTTCAGGTTTCAGTAGGTTGGGATCCAGAAGAAGAAGCACAGATACCCGACAGACATCCGGGTACGTAACGCTTCCTTCACTTCCTGTCTGCATAAAACCTCCTAAAAGATAAAACTGTCTGGATCCCCCTCTCATCTGGAACACTCCTTCCCTCTTACCCTGTCCATGGCCCTAATTCTACCCACCTGGTCCCAATCCCCAGGTGTGTCTTCTTATACGTTGGATTGTTTACACCCTGGTGTCCCTCACTACCTGGCTGGATCACTCCTCTGGTACTTCCTATGCTCGGCTGGCCTGCAGTGCTGCGTCCATGCAGCTGATTGGTCTCCCTTGATAGCTCTGGTCCTCATCCTGCAGAGCTCGTACCACTGGATCCTGGTGCACCTTGCCTTCCTGCTGAGTTCCATCTCTCTGGTCCCCTCGACATCCAGCTGACGTCTCCTTCTGGTCCCTCATCGTCCTGCTGAGCTCCAACCTTCTGGTCCCTCATCCAGCCGAGCTCCAACCTTCTGGTTCCTCATCGTCCAGCCGAGCTCCAACCTTCTGGTCCCTCATCCAGCCGAGCTCCAACCTTCTGGTCCCTCATCCAGCCGAACTCCAACCTTCTGGTCCCTCATCGTCCAGCCGAGCTCCAACCTTCTGG
>CACRXE010000022.1:657500-690000 GCA_902685375.1 Neostethus bicornis
CCCGTATGAGGCTGTTGCCCCCGCGACCCGACCCCGGAACAAGCGGAAGATGACGGAGCGGAAAGTTTGGTGGACGGATTAAAACGTTTAAAGGTCCGCATGAGGTCTGCGGGCCGTAGTTTGCCCATCCCTACTAGAGGGTCTGAATACTCGCTAACAATAGCCTCAAAGTTACCGAGTAGGAAATACCGTAATTTCACGACCATTAGACGCACCGTACGAAAAGGCGCAATCTCAGTCACACACCGCCTTACAACAACACACACACAAGCATGTAAATGTGTGTATTAAAAAATAGATCAGGAGTAAAACTGAGTTTGGTTGTGTTTTATTTAAGTAGTAACGATACTAAACAAACACATTACCGGTAATAGTCTTTATTCAAATCCATCAAAGTCCTCATCCTCTGTTTCAGAGCAGGTCCACTTCACTCCTCGCTGTCAAAGTCACTGTCTGTACTGTGCGGCTCCTCAGAAAGGATACCAGCTTTTGAGAAAGCTCGGATAACAGTACCAGCAGACACGTTAGTCCAAGCATCTACAATCCATTGGCAAACTGTAGCGTAACTCGCCCGGCCGGCGCTGCCTTCCACCCTTCGGTCATCCATCGCTCCCACGCCGCTCACACTTCACTCTTTAACGTTCTCATGCCTTTTCTTTCAGGTCCGCCTCGCGGGCACCGCGTTTTCTTTTAGCTCCGCCTTTTCTCACACACAAGGCGCACCGCACGAAAAGACGCACCGCTTATTTTGAAGAAAATCTAAGACTTTTATATGAGCCTTATAGCCGTGAAATTACGGTACTTCCTCTCTTTTCATTTTTTTTTTCCTAAACACCTGGTGGTTGACTTGGCATCAGTCTGCGGGGTACCAGCAGACCGCCATCGACTGCTCTGGCACGTTTACTCTGATGAATCTGAACGGCTTTCTCGATAAAAACCCGGTCAGATGCAGGAAACAGATCCATGAAACTCACTGAAGAAAAAAAATAAACCCACTTTTTTTAAATTGTCTGCATAAAAAACCGTTTTCGTCTAGATTTCAGCTCCTCGTTTTCACGGCAATCATTTCTACTTCCTGCTGGAAACCCATCTCGTTCAAACACCGACGGTAAACAAGATGGCGTCTGCTTGGCAGACCTCATTTCCTCTCTGATCCCTCATTATTCCTGCGGGTCTGGATGGATGGCGGGGGGCACGGTGTGGGTACGGGGGGCATCTTTACAGTCTGTAGTTCACCTTTAGAATCCAAATCCTAATTACGATGTAATACCAGGCGCGAGGCGGCGACCCGCTGCTGTTTCACTTTCTCCTCTTCTTCTCTTCTATGAATATAAAACGGCCTCCTGCGGAGTCCTGAAAGCCGCGCGCGAACACACGCGTGTACCTAGAAACATCCCCACGTGGAGGAGAGAGGACCCGCGCATGCTGATGCCCGATTTATGGTTTTTATTTTACTCAAAAAAAAAAAAAAATCCCACACATTTTATTTTATAGTGTTTTTTTTTACTTGTTTGTTTTGATCTTTTTTAATTATTAATAAATCAAATATTTTCTTCAATTAATGAGTTTTTATGTTTTTACTTGTTTTGTTTCTTATTTTTTTATTTATTTTTGTGTTTGTTTTTATCAGATTTTCTTTCATCTTTATTTAATTCTTTAAAAATTAAATCAAACTTTAGTTTTTATAAGTTTTTCAATCAAAAAAGTTTGAAAATAAATCAACTTTTTGACCAGTTTTCAACATTTTTTCAGTTTAAAAACATCACAGAACTATTTTTTTTTGTGTCACTGGTTCTTGTTTGATTCCACCGTCCAGGATTCAAACAGCAGGTAATTTTTAGCCATGGATGTCATCCTCCTCGTTCTGAGATAAACAGGATTTAGTGCAGGCGTTCTGCACATGCTCAGTCCACACAGAACCACACTTAGAACTATCTTCACTAATGATACTTTACGATGTGTTTACGTTCTTAAACTAAATCTACACCGTCTCGTGGACGTGCTCAGAGACGGGGTGGGGAGCGAGAGGAAGGTGGTAGGACAAACTGGTGACTGCTTACCCCTGGTTGGTATGGACTCTGTACCACGTGTTTTGCACGTGGTCAAAAACTTTTTGACATTTTACCAATTTTTTAGAGAAAAACAGTTTTTTTGATGAATTGATGAAAATTTGAGGAAATTTGGACAAAATTGGCGAAAACTTGACAAAAATTTGATGAAAATTTGATAAAAATTTGACAAAAATTTGACAAAAATTCGGCAAAAATTGACAAAAATTTCAGACAAATTTGACAAAATTTAGACAAAATTGTCAAAATTTTGACTTCCTAATCACCTAGAACCTACCTGGAGAAAGACGAGGAGAGTCCTTCCCGCTGGTTGGTTTAGACTGTGTAACACGTGTTTCGCAAAAAAGACCATTTTTGGCTACTTTTGACTTTTTCTTTCAAACTTTTTTGCGGAAAAACTGCCTTTTTTGACAACTTTTTTACAATTTTTTTTCTGGCAATTCTTGACGAAACAAGAAACAATTGACAAAAAAGTGAGCCTCTTTTGCAATTTTCAACTTTTTTTTTTGAGGAAAAACTGTTTTTTGCGACGTTTGACAAAATTGACAAAAAATTTGACAAAATTTGGTTGCTGTAGACTGTGCCCTACTGGGACATACCATTCCCCTGGCACATAGACTCTGTTCCACTGGCATAGACAGAAAAAGGGCATAGACTGCCCTCCCCACCCACTTGTGTCTCCAGACGAGGTGGTAAAACGTTAAACCATCAGGATTAAGCTCGTTTACCAGCTCGTCCATCAAAGCTCGCAGCTCCGTTCTTCATCAGACGTGAGGAATATGGAAAAATAAATCAATCTCCACGTTCGAGGTGCTCCTGCAGCCTCGTGGGAACGCGGGAGATGATGGCTGCAAATTAATTTGTGGCACAGAGGATTGATTTTTTAATCCGCCGTGCTATTTGATAAACAACCCTTCAAAAAACAAACAGCTCAGACGATAAATACAGTTATTATATCTGCAGGATAATTAGTGCTCTTCTGAAGGAGCCCGGGTTCACATCAGAGCTTCTGGAGGAGGAGAGGAGCGTCATCAGAGGAGGAAGGAGGAACCTCACGAGGATCACTCACAGTTTAAAAAATGTCGGAACGTAAACAAAGAAACTGAGTTTCTCGGATTAAAAGTCGCTCCGGCCAAAAGACGCTTAAGAAGGAAAAATAAAACACGTCAGTCGTTAAAGAAGAACAGTCTGAATCAGAGAGCCTAGTCCTCGCCGGGAAGAGGGTGGACCGGAGGTCAGAGACCCTCACCATGGTAACCAGGATCTACGTTCCTACCCTCACCATGGTAACCAGGATCTACGTTCCTACCCTCACCATGGTAACCAGGATCTACGTTCCTACACTCACCATGGTAACTAGGATCTACGTTCCTACCCTCACCATGGTAACCAGGATCTACGTTCCTACACTCACCATGGTAACTAGGATCTACGTTCCTACCCTCACCATGGTAACCAGGATCTACGTTCCTACACTCACCATGGTAACTAGGATCTACGTTCCTACCCTCACCATGGTAACCAGGATCTACGTTCCTACACTCACCATGGTAACCAGGATCTACGTTCCTACCCTCACCGTGGTAACCAGGATCTAAATTCCTACCCTCACCATGGTAACCAGGATCTACGTTCCTACCCTCACCATGGTAACCAGGATCTACGTTCCTACACTCACTATGGTAACCAGGATCTATGTTCCTACCCTCACCATGGTAACCAGGATCTACGTTCCTACCCTCACCATGGTAACCAGGATCTATGTTCCTACCCTCACCATGGTAACCAGGATCTACGTTCCTACCCTCACCATGGTAACCAGGATCTACGTTCCTACCCTCACCGTGGTAACCAGGATCTACGTTCCTACCCTCACCGTGGTAACCAGGATCTAAATTCCTACCCTCACCATGGTAACCAGGATCTACATTCCTACCCTCACCATGGTAACCAGGATCTATGTTCCTACCCTCACCATGGTAACCAGGATCTACGTTCCTACCCTCACCATGGTAACCAGGATCTACGTTCCTACCCTCACCATGGTAACCAGGATCTACGTTCCTACCCTCACCATGGTAACCAAGATCTACGTTCCTACCCTCACCGTGGTAACCAGGATCTACATTCCTACCCTCACCATGGTAACCAGGATCTACGTTCCTACCCTCACCATGGTAACCAGGATCTATGTTCCTACCCTCACCATGGTAACCAGGATCTACGTTCCTACCCTCACCATGGTAACCAGGATCTACGTTCCTACCCTCACCATGGTAACCAGGATCTACGTTCCTACCCTATCCATGGTAACCAGGATCTACGTTCCTACCCTCACCATGGTAACCAGGATCTACGTTCCTACCCTCACCATGGTAACCAGGATCTACGTTTCTACCTTCACCAAGGTAACCAGGTGACCATAGGTGATGGTAGGAAAGTAGATCCAACCATCGAGATTGCAGATACAAGCTAGTGAGGAGTGTGTATGTCTGTTTTTAAGGTTGTGTGTTTATATGTGTGTGTCTGTGTGTACAGTATGTGTCTGTGTGTACAGTGTGTGTGTGGGGGGGGTTCACAAATCATCTCTTTTCTTCTTTCTCTTTTTTTAAACGTACCGTCGCTTTAAATCCTCCATCTTTTGTTTGATGTAAATGTTTACATGTTTACAAACAAACACAGAAATTAAAGAAAGAATAGAAAATAAAGCCGAGTGATGAAACAAACAGGAATGTGTATTGTTGAGAGTGTGAAGTGTGTGTGGAGTGTGTGTGTGGAGGCTTTTATGGTCTAAAAATACCCCGAGTGTGTGCCACACATGGGATTATGCAGATTGGTTGAAACATTTGTAGTTCCTGTGAGAGTGGGTAGAGTACTTTGTATGCATTCTGCTTTTCATGACAACCCTTGTTGTTGCTCTTTTTACCGTCGTGCCCGCGCACGTGCACGACGCTCCGTGTGCTTCAGATGACATTCCGCCATCGGTGGGTCAGCTCCATGGTAACAGTAATTTGTCATCTGTGAGGCCAGACTAAAGGAGTCCATTCTGCTTTGGATGGTGTTACCTGACCGAAAGCCCCCCAAACCCTCTGATTTACATTTAGAGTGAACGCCGAGCTGTCACCGCCACTTCACACGCTCGCCCCTCTTCACCAACACGCCGAGATTCTCACCTGGACACTAAATCTTTATCAGCTTTGGAGGAGAGGAGAGAAGAGTGTTTATACTTCATACATCAAAAATAAAATTACACCGACCGGATCAGAACCGAAAATATTTACAGTGGAAACAGAGACGACGGAGGACGAATGAAACCAGCTCGTTAGAGCTCGTTAGATCAAATAATCTAATTAAAGACACACCTACTGTATGTGTCGGATTACAAGTGGCATCAACCGCATTTCAACAGACCCCAGCTGGACGTCGAGGTGACTAGAGGGATGGAGCTCGACCGGAAGGAGATCCCGGCTGGACGTCGAGGGGACCAGAGGGATGGAGCTCGACCTGAAGAAGACCCCGGCTGGACGTCGAGGGGACCAGAGGGATGGAGCTCGACCGGAAGGAGACCCCGGCTGGACGTAGAGGGGACCAGAGGGATGGAGCTCGACCGGAAGGAGACCCCAGCTGGACGTCGAGGGGAACAGAGGGATGGAGCTCGTCCGGAACGACACCTTACCAGCCTGTACAGATCTAGACATGCCAAGTCTCCCGCATTGGGCGGAATACACCAGTAAATAGGACCTATCTCACGCTCACCCGCCAAGGCTAATAAAACTCCCCATGATGAACACTCTAGAGCATTCCATGAACATGATTAGGTATAACGAGGCTAAGCACGTAGCATCTCCTGCTGCTGCGGCTGTGCATCTGAAAGCCGCTAGTAGCGATCTGCATGGTCTAATGCCAGTATCGTTTTTGGTGAACGTTTGGAAGAAGTCGGACATCCGGGAACTTTGGTCAGCTTATGTGTGTGAGCCTCAAAACAAAGCATGACCAATCAGTACAGGGGTGTATTCCTGGTGGTACCTCCTCTTCATACTGATACATAACACTAGCAGTACAGGGGTGTATTCCTGGTGGTACCTCCTCTTCATACTGATACATAACACTAGCAGTACAGGGGTGTATTCCTGGTGGTACCTCCTCTTCATACTGATACATAACACTAGCAGTACAGGGGTGTATTCCTGGTGGTACCTCCTCTTCATACTGATACATAACACTAGCAGTACAGGGGTGTATTCCTGGTGGTACCTCCTCTTCATACTGATACATAACACTAGCAGTACAGGGGTGTATTCCTGGTGGTACCTCCTCTTCATGCTGATACATAACACTAGGAGGTAACACACGGAAGACGCACAATTTACCAGCTGTTTTCTCATGTTTAGAATGGTTTGTTTTACCCCAACTGTCATGGCGGGTGTTGTCCATTGGCAGATGTGACGTCATGACATGTCATAGCCCCTCCTCCTTTTGGCCACGCCTCAAAATGTCTCTCTATGTGAAGCCAAAGGCTTGGCATCTCTGCAGATCCATCCTTACTCTGTCTCTATGCACACACTCACACATTCACACACAGATACACGCACACACATACACATGCATGCACACACACACACACACTCACTCACACACACACAAACAAATATACACACACACAAAGATACACATTCAAACAAATATTTACACACACACACATACATAATTACACACACACACACGCACATAGACACACACATACACACACACACACATACACACACGTACAGTACGTATATACACACACACACACATATACACACACATACATACTGTATATACACATACTTATACACACACATACACATGGAGAGACACATACACACGCAAACACATACACACACACACACACACACACACACATACACACACACACACATAACATTTTCCTTTTTCCCTGACTTTATTTTTCACATAAATAATCCCGGCGTTCCTTCCTTTGTTCAACCCACTGGTTGCTCATCGCACGTTTTTTTTTTTTTTTTTTTTTTTTTTACTCCATCTGTCGTTTCCAAAGAGAAGGAAGAAGAAAAACAACAATCGGATGTAAAAGTTTAAACCAACCCACATCTCTTCTTTTCTCGGATTTCCACTTAGTTCCTGATGTTTCTCTTGAGGACGGAGTGGGTGGAAACAGCTCACTGAGGTGAGATTAGCTTTATTAGAAAAGGTTTATTATCTATAAACAGATTGTCTGCATCAAACACAGAAACCTGAAACCTCACCCCAACTTGTTCAGTTTAAAAAGAACAGACTCTAAGAATGTAAAAAACAAACATCCTTCTTTTCTGTTTCTCTGTTCCAGGAAATCATTTATCAAACGTCCATATGCCGTCTTGTATTGTCATTGGTCTTCTGTTTATTTTTGTAATGATAACACAATGTGGAAGGAGGACCCAAATACAGGACAACAAACAGGATTCATTAACAAAAGTCCGACGAGGAACACAAAGGAACGTTTTAAAGTTCAACATATAACAGAGTTCAATGATATGAACTTGGTCAGGCAGCCAACCTGTTTGGGAGGAATGATGACCCGATCAGGAAGTTACAGGAGACTACCTTTAAATGGGCACCAGGCTAACGATACACAGCTGATTAGCATCAGGCTAATCACCCAGGTGTTTGAGATCAAGTTGGAATCCAGGAGAGGGAGGAAGGTTCATGTTTCCCTCTGGTGTCAGAGTGAATGGATCATGACACACTGTCAGTTTGTTTTGATTTCACCACTTCCTGTTTTGTTGATAATATTAATGCATTGTTTACATATAGCGTTTTTCCAGGACGCTCAAAGACGCTTTACATCTTCATTCACTCCATACCAGGTAATGATGAGCTACTGTTGTAACCAAAGCTGTCCTGGAGCAGACTGACAGAAGCCATCGACCCCTCTGATCATCACCAACCAATCGCACACACACCAGATCCAGACTGATCATCACCAACCAATCAGACACACACCAGATCCAGACTGACCATCACCATCCAATCACACACACACCAGATCCAGACTGATCATCACCAACCAATCACACACCAGATCCAGACTGATCATCACCAACCAATCACACACACACACCAGATCCAGACTGACCATCACCAACCAATCACACACACACCAGATCCAGACTGATCATCACCAACCAATCACACACACACCAGATAAAGACTGATCATCACCAACCAATCACACACACCAGATCCAGACTGACCATCACCAACCAATCACACACACACCAGATCCAGACTGACCATCACCAACCAATCACACACACACCAGATCCAGACTGATCATCACCAACCAATCACACACACACAGATCCAGACTGATCATCACCAACCAATCACACACACCAGATCCAGACTGACCATCACTAACCAATCACACACACCAGATCCAGACTGACCATCACCAACCAATCACACACACACCAGATCCAGACTGATCATCACCAACTAATCACACACACACCAGATCCAGACTGATCATCACCAACCAATCACACACCAGATCCAGACTGATCATCACCAACCAATCACACACACACCAGATCCAGACTGATCATCACCAACCAATCACACACACACCAGATCCAGACTGACCATCACCAACCAATCACACACACACCAGATCCAGACTGATCATCACCAACCAATCACACACACACCAGATCCAGACTGACCATCACCAACCAGTCTGGCGGGGGATCGAACCTGCGACCTTCCGGTTACGAAGCGGTCGCCCTACCCACCGAGCCATCCTTCCCCCATGAATCCCTCACACACACACCAGATCCAGACTGACCATCACCAACCAATCACACACACACCAGATCCAGACTGATCATCACCAACCAATCACACACACACCAGATCCAGACTGATCATCACCAACCAATCACACACACACCAGATCCAGACTGATCATCACCAACCAATCACACACATACCAGATCCAGACTGATCATCACCAACCAATCACACACACACCATCCAGACTGGGTAACGTCGGTGAAGTGTCTCGCCCAGGGACACATTGACAATTTCATCTCAATGGCTGTCTCATTGGAGTACCAGGGGTCCGACCGTCCCGCTGGAGTACCAGGATTCCGACCGTCCCACTGGAGTACCAGGGGTCTGACTTTCCCACTGGAGTACCAGGGGTCCGACCGTCCCACTGGAGTACCAGGGGTCCGACCGTCCCACTGGAGTACCAGGGGTCTGACTGTCCCTCTGGAGTACCAGGATTCCGACCGTCCTACTGGAGTACCAGGGGTCTGACTGTCCCTCTGGAGTATCAGGATTCCGACCGTCCCACTGGAGTACCAGGGGTCTGACTTTCCCACTGGAGTACCAGGGGTCCGACCGTCCCACTGGAGTACCAGGGGTCCGACCGTCCTACTGGAGTACCAGGGGTCCGACCGTCCTACTGGAGTACCAGGGGTCCGACCATTCCACGGGAGTACCAGGGGTCCGACCGTCCCACTGGAGTACCAGGGGTCCGACCGTTCCACCGGAGTACTAGGGGTCTGACTGTCCCACTGGAGTACCAGGGGTCCGACCGTCCCAGTGGAGTACTAGGGGCTCCATCGCTATTGGAGAACCATCAAAAACACAGGTGTTGGTTTGTCAGAATCGAGTGTTGAAAACACCAAAACAAAGTTCATCGTCAACATTGATTAATGCTTCAACGCCCGACTGTGTGTGTGTGTGTGTGTGTGTGTGTGTGTGTGTCTGTGTGTGTGTGTATGTGTGTGAGTGCATAAGTACATTTTTTTTGTATATGAGTATGTGTGTATATATAATACATGTATATGTGTTTGTGTGAGTTTGTGTGTGTGTTTGCAGCGAAAGTGCTTGTGACCTCCAGGGTGGGACGTTCGGGCTTCTCTGTCTGAGTGGAAATGGCAGAACACACACACCCACACACACACTCACCCCCCCCTCTCCCACCCCTTCCATCAGGCCGCCAGTCTCTCCTGATTGGTTCTGACATGTCGTCCATCTCTCGGTTCATTCAGCGGCCATGTTGACTGTTTATTTCTTTGTTTTAAAAGCTTTAGAATTCCTGACTTTGAACTGAAAAGATGAAAGAAAAACAAGAGATTTGAAATCATTACCTGAACGTCTCATTTGCATTTTCATTCTGCTTTCTCTTATTGGCTGGATCGCTCGAAGGCTTCCTGCGAGGCTGGATTTAAATGTTGCTGCTTAGAAACAAAAAGTGAAGCTACATTTTAGACTAAACATAACAGCTTGGTAAATCCAGTCCAGACCTCTTCTTCTATTATCTCCCTTCAGGGGGCGCCACATCAAGTCAGTTTCTTCCATCTAACCCTATCTCCTGCATCCTCTTCAGTCTCACCAACTATCTTCATGTCTTCCTTCACTGTATCCATGAACCTCCTCTTTGGTCTTCCTCTAGTCCTCTTTCCTGGTGGTTCCAAACCCAGCATCCTTCTTCTGATGTACTCTCTCTCTCTCCTCTGCACATGTCCAAACCATCTCAGTCTGACCTCTCTGACTTTAAAACCTCTAACATGTGCTGTTCCTCTGATCCTGTCCATCCTGGTCACTCCCAGAGAGATCCTCAGCATCTTCATCTCTGATACAAACATCTCTGTTTCCTGTCTTTTCTCAGTGACACTGTCTCTAGACCACGCTTCTTCACCTCTTTTCTCTCCTCTAATCCTAAGCGTCATGATAATAATAATAATGCATTGAACTTATATAGCGCTTTTCTAGACACTCAAAGACGCTTTACATATACATATGCATTATTCATTCACTCCATACAATCATTCACACACACAACATTCATTCCTGATGATGGGAGCTACCATGCAAGGCGCAGACCACTATTATCAGAAGCAACTGGGGGTTCGGTGTCTTGCTCAAGGACACCTCGGCATGGACTCTGGGCGGGGGATCGAACCTGCGACCTTCCGGTTACGAAGCGGTCGCCCTACCCACCGAGCCATCCTTCCCCCATGAATCCCTCGCCCACCACCAGAGCGAGCCTGAGATCTTCCTTCATTTCCCTGATCTGGGACACCTGGTGGTGACTGACCAGCTGCCTGTTTAAATGCAGTCTGCCTTGCCTTCAGGGTCGAATAATTGCCCCTTACAGCCAGGTCTTCCTGGCTGCCCGACCAAGAGACATTCCTCTGAACCATGTGTTTTCTTTACTGGACTTCTTAACTAAATAAATAATGCTGCTCCTCCCACACTTGGCTCCTCCTCCTTCTGGACCCTCATCCTGACACTAAGTACTTAAACTCCTCCCCCTTCCTCATCTCTTCTCCCTGTAACCTCACTCCTCTTATTCACACACATACTCTGTCTTACTCTGGAGAATCTCTAGTGCCAACCTCCTCCTCTCTGGCACTCCCAGTCCAGACTGTCCTTGTCATATTGATGTGGGAACTGGAAGCAGAGCCAGTTTTAATCAGTTTATTGTAGTTAATCAAGGGCTAGAGAAGAGGGGCAGACATGTGTCGCATGGGAAATGACATTTCCAGGCTTGGCAGGACCAGACAGAGAAGGCATCGAAGGATAAACATGAGGCTGAGGGCCCAGACATGGACGACCATCATGGTGGCTATGCCAGCCTGTCAACGTCTGAGCCTGTCAGACTTCAGAAGCTAAGCAGGCTGGGTCTGGGCAATACTTGGATGGCAGACCGCTGGAACCCCTGGTACTCCAGTGGGACGGTCGGACCCCTGGTACTCCGGCGGACGGTCGGACCCTTGGTACTCCAGTGAGACGGTCGGACCCTGGTACTCCAGTGGGACGGTCGGACCCCTGGTACTCCAGTGAGACGGTCGGACCCTGGTACTCCAGTGGGACGGTCGGACCCCTGGTACTCCAGTGGGACGGTCGGACCCCTGGTACTACAGTGGGACTGTCGGACCCCTGGTACTCCAGTGGGACGGTCGGACCCCTGGTACTCCAGTGGGACGGTCGGACCCTGGTTCTCCAGTGGGACGGTCAGACCCCTGGTACTCCAGTGGAACGGTCGGACCCCTGGTACTCCAGTGAAACGGTCGGACCCCTGGTACTCCGGTGGGACGGTCGGACCCCTGGTACTCCAGTGGGACGGTCATTGAGATTAAATCGTCGCTGTGTCTCTGAGTGAGACACTCCCCCCCAGGGCCTAGTCTGGATGGTATGTGATTGGTTGGTGATGGTCAAAGGGGTCGATGGCTTCTGTCAGTCTGTACCAGGACAGCTGTCGCTACAACAGGCGACGGAACACCTCACCAGTGAGGGAGGCATCTTAACCAGATGTCCGATCCACCTCATCTGGCTTCTCTGGACCTGAAGGAGCAACAGCTCTTTGTATGAATGAATCAATGGAAAGATGTTCGTTTGGATTTTTTGACGATCTTTGGCTAAATCAGTTTCATTTGTGTTATTTTCTGTTTCTTTTCGGTTCAAAATGGAACGAAACGTGTTCCATAAAGACTTTAAACATCACGTAATCCCAGAATTACCCGTTATTAGCTCCGAACGAACACCGACATCTTTGTGTTTATTAGAACGGTGAGAATAAAGAAGCATCAATCCCCGTCTGAGCACAAATGAAATGTCAGTTTGTCTCCTCCTCGCTCTCTTTCTGCTCCTGCAGATAAAAACCTGACACCTTCAGACTGACACATGAAAAGGAATCAAATCCTCCCCGGAGCGACTGTATGAAACCGATAGCAGCATAAACAGTCCGGGTACATTAACGGGGTCAGGCCGGACCCGAACACGTCCCACCGCTCTGAAGAAAGACACAGCCAGGAAATGAGGTCATTGTACTTCTAAATGAATGTTTTTAATCTCTAAAGAACGAGCCAGCGAGAATGAAAAGAAAAGTTTGCGAAGGAGTTTTAACCTTGGAAAGAAAAATAAAAGAACGACCGAGTTATCGACGTTAAACACGAGAGGCAGACATCTTTTCATCTGTCATTAAGAGGGCATTCTGAGGAGCCCCTTTTATCCCCCTCCTCCCGTCCTTCCATCAGAGGAGAAGGTTGCAGGGTGCGATGAGCTGGCTGGGGTCGGACCGTGGGGGTGTTCGGCGTCACGCTGAGCCGCAGATTGAAGATGCAGCGGTGGAAAATCAGCTGGTTGGATTGGTAATTTGGCTAATGGACTAATCTGAGCTAAACTTTAGTAAATGAGGGTTTTATGAGGAGACGCTGAGGAAAGAGACATTCTGCCAATGTCATGGGTGATAAACATGCAATTGAGCAATCAGATAGAGAGACCGAGGGAAGGAGTCTTTGTTTCTCCCCCGTGGTAATCATCACTCCATCCATTACACCCACACACTCACACACACACACACACACACGTTCAGACACTCCGTAAATCACAGAAATGTTGCTGCTTATTAGAAACTTTAATATCGAAAAAGAAAAAAACTTTCAAACTTTTCTGAGAAATTTTAATTGAAAAATTTTTATGAGTTTCAAACGGATTTAATTTAAAGAGACAGTAACCGTCATAAAACAGCAGTGAAAACGGGATTCTGTTTCATTTCAGGGTCGGGTTGACGAGGGCAACAGCCTCAGATGGAAACCCGGGATTCTCTCACCCCGGCTACATCCTCCATCTCACCCAGGAGGAACCTGAGGTGTTCCCTGTCCAGATATGACACATAGTCTCTCCGGCAGGTAGTGGGTCTGCCTCTGGGTCTCCTCCTGGTGGAACGGAACACCTCACCAGTGAGAGAGGCATCCTAACCAAATGTCCGAACCACCCCATCTGGATTTTTTCGACTCAGAAGGGCAACGGCTCACAATCTTGTTCTTTCGGTCACCACTGAACATAGATCCTGGTTACCATGGTGAGGGTAGGAACGTAGATCCTGGTTACCATGGTGAGGGTAGGAACATAGATCCTGGTTACCATGGTGAGGGTAGGAACATAGATCCTGGTTACCATGGTGAGGGTAGGAACGTAGATCCTGGTTACCATGGTGAGGGTAGGAACGTAGATCCTGGTTACCATGGTGAGGGTAGGAACGTAGATCCCGGTTACCATGGTGAGGGTAGGAACATAGATCCTGGTTACCATGGTGAGGGTAGGAACGTAGATCCTGGTTACCATGGTGAGGGTAGGAACGTAGATCCTGGTTACCATGGTGAGGGTAGGAACGTAGATCCTGGTTACCATGGTGAGGGTAGGAACGTAGATCGACTTGTAAATCAAAAGCTTTTTTCGTCACAGCTCTTTCTTCACCACAACGGATCGATTTAGAGTCCTAATAATTGCAGACGCTGCACCAATCCGATACCCGATCGATACCTACACAATGTCCGCAGACTAAACCTGGACGAATCCTCCGTTAGTACCCAATGCATTGATGTCAAATTGTTGCCAGTTTTTGACCCAGCAGCCATTTTGTTGAACTTGTGTTTCAAAGTAAAAGCTTTAAAGTCTTTGGTTCATGAGCTTTTAAAAGATGGCGTGCCAGCAGAGACGGGTTTTCTCTTCTGTTCCACGCGCATGCTAAGCCTTCTCAGACGCTCGCTGAGCACATCTTATTATCCAGTCTTCAGCGACATTCTTTCCAGCGCGATATCTCTCCAATGCCCTCCTTCACTTTTCTCTCCAGGAAAAACAGTGACGGGAGAAATCCCTCGACGCTGGCAGATTTTATTAATCTCTTCTTTCTATTCTTCTGTTTCTAATGCGGTCTCATAAAACAGATTTATGATAATCCACTGCTGTTGTTGAATCCACATGAGGGCACGACGCCAACGCTCCAGAACGTCAAATTCTGTAATAATTACTGCTCTCGCTAACTGTTCTTCGGATTTCCATATCACAGCAGACTCGCTCTATCCCAGGGTACGCGGGAATTCCTGCCGGTGTTCGATGTTAATCTGCTTTGATGCCGAAGGACTGGATGAACGTTTGCGGCGGGAAAAGGCCCGCCGCGCGTCCCTGATAAATAATGATGCAAACATGTTGTTTACCAGGCTGATTAACAAGCTAAGCTAACTGCTCGCTGCCAGACATCAGTGTGTGTGTGTGTGTGTGTGTGTGTGTGTGTGTGTGTGTGTGTGTGTGTGTGTGTGTGTGTGTGTGTGTGTGTGTGTGTGTGTGTGTGTGTGTGTGTGTGTGTGTGTGTGTGTGTATAGAAGTCGTACACACATCCAAAAGGGCCAGTAACAAATCAAATATAGTAAAATCTTTGATTCAAAGAGAAAAACATTCATTCTGTTTATTTAGAAAAGAGTGGAGCGTCCTGCCCCGAGTGGAGGAGGTTAAGCATCTCTGGGTCTTGTTCACAGCAGGGGAAGGATGGCGATGGAATCAACAGATGGATCAGTGCAGCGTCAGCAATAATTAGGACGCAGCACCGATCTGTCGTGGTGAAGAAAAAGCTGAGCCGAAAAACAAACCTCTGGATTTACAAATCGATCTATGTTCCTACCCTCACCATGGTAACCAGGATCTACGTTCCTACCCTCACCATGGTAACCAGGATCTACGTTCCTACCCTCACCAAGGTAACCAGGATCTACGTTCCTACCCTCACCATGGTAACCAGGATCTACGTTCCTACCCTCACCATGGTAACCAGGATCTATGTTCCTACCCTCACCATGGTAACCAGGATCTATGTTCCTACCCTCACCATGGTAACCAGGATCTACGTTGCTACCCTCACCGTGGTAACCAGGATCTACGTTCCTACCCTCACCATGGTAACCAGGATCTACGTTGCTACCCTCGCCGTGGTAACCAGGATCTACGTTCCTACCCTCACCATGGTAACCAGGATCTACGTTACTACCCTCACCATGGTAACCAGGATCTACGTTCCTATCCTCACCATGGTAACCAGGATCTACGTTCCTATCCTCACCATGGTAACCAGGATCTACGTTCCTACCCTCACCATGGTAACCAGGATCTACGTTACTACCCTCACCATGGTAACCAGGATCTACGTTCCTATCCTCACCATGGTAACCAGGATCTACGTTCCTACCCTCACCATGGTAACCAGGATCTACGTTCCTACCCTCACCATGGTAACCAGGATCTACGTTACTACCCTCACCATGGTAACCAGGATCTACGTTGCTACCCTCACCGTGGTAACCAGGATCTACGTTCCTACCCTCACCATGGTAACCAGGATCTACGTTCCTACCCTCACCATGGTAACCAGGATCTACGTTCCTACCCTCACCATGGTAACCAGGATCTACGTTACAACCCTCACCGTGGTAACCAGGATCTACGTTCCTACCCTCACCGTGGTAACCAGGATCTACGTTCCTATCCTCACCATGGTAACCAGGATCTACGTTCCTATCCTCACCATGGTAACCAGGATCTGTGTTCCTACCCTCACCATGGTAACCAGGATCTACGTTGCTACCCTCACCGTGGTAACCAGGATCTACGTTCCTACCCTCACCATGGTAACCAGGATCTACGTTCCTACCCTCACCATGGTAACCAGGATCTACGTTCCTACCCTCACTATGGTAACCAGGATCTACGTTACTACCCTCACCGTGGTAACCAGGATCTACGTTCCTACCCTCACCATGGTAACCAGGATCTACGTTCCTATCCTCACCATGGTAACCAGGATCTACGTTCCTATCCTCACCATGGTAACCAGGATCTACGTTCCTACCCTCAACATGGTAACAAGGATCTACATTCCTACCCTCACCATGGTAACCAGGATCTACGTTCCTATCCTCACCATGGTAACCAGGATCTACGTTCCTATCCTCACCGTGGTAACCAGGATCTATGTTCCTACCCTCACCATGGTAACCAGGATCTACATTCCTACCCTCACCATGGTAACCAGGATCTACATTCCTACCCTCACCATGATAACCAGGATCTACGTTCCTACCCTGACCATGGTAACCAGGATCTACGCTCCTATCCTCACCATGGTAACCAGATCTACGTTCCTACCCTCACCATGGTAACCAGGATCTACGTTCCTAGCCACACCATGGTAACCAGGATCTACGTTCCTACCCTCACCATGATAACCAGGATCTACGTTCCTACCCTCACCGTGGTAACCAGGATCTAATTTCCTACCCTCACCATGGTAACCAGGATCTACGTTCCTACCCTCACCATGGTAACCAGGATCTACGTTCCTACCCTCACCATGGTAACCAGGATCTACGTTCCTGCCCTCACCGTGGTAACCAGGATCTATGTTCCTACCCTCACCATGGTAACCAGGATCTATGTTCCTACCCTCACCATGGTAACCAGGATCTACGTTCCTACCCTCACCGTGGTAACCAGGATCTACGTTCTTACCCTCACCATGGTAACCAGGATCTACGTTCCTACCCTCACCATGGTAACCAGGATCTACGTTCTTACCCTCACCATGGTAACCAGGATCTATGTTCCTCCCCTCACCATGGTAACCAGGATCTATGTTCCTACCCTCACCATGGTAACCAGGATGCACGTTCCTACCCTCACCGTGGTAACCAGGATCTACGTTCTTACCCTCACCATGGTAACCAGGATCTACGTTCCTACCCTCACCATGGTAACCAGGATCTACGTTCCTACCCTCACCATGGTAACCAGGATCTACGTTCTTACCCTCACCATGGTAACCAGGATCTATGTTTCGTGTGTGTATTTCTCTCTCTGGGTGTGTGTATAAATCTGAGCACGAGTGTCTAATACTGCTGGTAAGAGCACTCTCTCTCCGCGTGTATTTATGTATGTGTGTTTTTCTGTGTGTGTGTGTGTGTGTGTGTGTGTGTGTTTAAGTTAATACTGCTGGTAAGAGCACTCTCTCTCTGTATGTGTGTATTTGTCTCTCTGTGTATATATGTATGTACGTGTGTGTATTAATGTGTGTGTGTGTGTGTGTGTGTTTGTGTGTGTGGATGTGCGTGTGTGTGCATGTATTTCTGTGTGTGTGTGTGTTTAAGTTAATACTGCTGGTAAGAGCACTTAGCTTCCTGCTAATAGCTTTCTTGTAAGTGTCTCTCCTGCTGCTGTGCAGAGGTAATATGTCACCGTCCCCGCGGTTACGCACGCCGTCTCCTCGCTATCTCCCACCACTCCATCACTCCGTCCTGCTCAGACTCGCCCGCGGGCTACCTGCAACGTCCAGCGGTGGGGACACGTGTCCCTGTGTGTGTGTGTGAAGGTAAGGAAGACAATCGTCTCCTCCAGATGACTGTTACTGGAAGAAAGAGATGAATAGAAAGTGTAATTATCAGATACTCGGCTCCATATGCTCCCCGCAGCAGAAATACACCCTAATTAAAACCCTCTGATACAGAATCACTGACATTTGGAGCTTTTTCAGAGCTCTGACGTTGATGAAAGCTCAATCTGGGAGGTTTCAAGATGAAACAATACGTCTTTTTTAGATATAAAATTGTCATGATGATGAAGTCTGAGGAGGAGGCGGAGGAGGACAGAGATGCAAAACTAGTTTTAAAGAGTTTATTATGGAGGTGGGGGGTGAACCAGACGGTGCTGGACTGGACGAGAAACCTGAAAGATCGGAGTGCAGCTGGACAAGGGTGCAGAAGGTTGGAGCTTGGCTGGATGAGGGACCTTCTTGAGCTCGGATAAGGCCGAGTCCCAGAAGGTTGCTGTCGGCCAGACGAGGGAGCAGAAGGTTGGAGCTCAGCTGGACGATGTAGGGACCAGACGGTTGGAGCTCGAGTTGACAAGGAGGGACCAAAAGGTTGGAGCTCAGCCGGACGACAAGAAGCCAGAAGGTTGTAGTTTGGCCGGACGAGGAAGGGACCGGAAGGTTGTAGCTCGGCCTGATGACGGACCAGAAGGCCTCGGCTGGAGGAGGGAGGGACCTGGGAGGGACCTGGGAGGGACCCGGAAGGTCGGAGCTCGGCCGAAGAGGGACGAGAAGCTTGGAACTCAGGCTGACGACGAGGGACCAGAAGGTTGGAGCTCGGCCGGATGACGAGGTGCACCAGTAGCAGGATGAGGGATCAGACATGGAGGGAAACTCATCATGGCTGCATGGAAGTCTGAACCCTGGCGTCATCGATGCACCCAACGTTACAGACTTGTTTGTTTCTTCATTTCCTTCAATAAACTGTTTAAAACTGGCGTTTAATTTGGGTCCTACTTCACCCACCACCTTCATTTTGCCACGTGAAGTGGGCAAACCATGTTTACAGTATTTATTCAACACATTTTTAGACTTTTTAAACCTTTTAAAAGTCTCTCTTTTCTTATATTTTAAAGATGAATTTAAGACGAGTGGTGAAAAAGAGACATCGTTTGTAAGTCTCTGTGAACCCCAGAGGCCGTTTATCATCCCGGGATCAGCCGACGTGTCAGGAACAAAAGCAGATTCAGACAAACTCGTCGTGTCCAATCCTTCCATCTGTCTGCCTCCCGGACCTCCTCCTCTACTCCCGGCTGAGATTGATTCTGTCTTTCAGAGCTTCAGCTCTTAACTCGAGCAGGAGCGAGGCGTAGCCGCGCCGGAGAGAGGTCACGGATATGATTATCCTGGGTGTCAATACCGTCGAGAGGCAGGAAAAAAGGTCCTCGCTGAGCTGGAAAATGAATGACTTTGACCTCATCAAACCTGCGGAAGCATCTCCACTCGCTAATTAAGATTGAGTGGAGGAAAGTCATCAGTGTGCGGCGATGGCCATCTCAGCCGAGGCTAATCAGACCCACTCATCCTGGTCAGGATGGCGTAGCGTCACACACAACAACAGCCTCATCATTCCCAATTACAGCCCGTGGCATCCATCATAAAGTTCCACTGTAAATCAGACTGTAAATAAAACCGCTTCAGATGGCGAGGATGGCACACCCCAAGAGTTTTCTCATCAGGAACTAATCAAAATAATTTGGTTCTTCTGAGGGTGGAAAATGGGCTAATTATAATCTCAGGTGAACAACAAGCGGGCACTCAGGGAGCTTCATCGAGATCGACTAACCCATCTTCACACGCCCAAAAAATAAAAACAGCATGTGGGGAAACATCGTGAGGTGGTGAAGGTGGAGATGTACGACCCAAAAGCAATGCCAGGTAAGCTGTTAATCAGGGGCGAGGGAAGAGGAGTAGGCATGTGCAGCCTGGGCAGGATGAACGTCAGAAGGGAGGAGGTGGTGGCCTAGAATTGGAGAAGGATGGCTCAGTGAGTAGGGCGACCGTCCTTTAACCGGAGAGATGCTGGTCCGATGACCCGCCAGGAGTTCATGCCAAGGTGTCCTTGAGCAAGACGTGAAGCCCCAAATTGCTCCTGATGGTGGTTTACACCTTGCATGGCAGCATCCCCATCAGGTATAAACGCGGGTGTGAATGGGTGAATGTGAGCTACAGTGTTAAGCGCTTTAAGTGGCAACACGGGTGAAAAAGAGCTGGAGAACGTAGATCCTGGTTACCATGGTGAGGGTAGAAACGTAGATCCCGGTTACCATGGTGAGGGTAGGAATGTAGATCCTGGTTACCATGGTGAGGGTAGGAATGTAGATCCTGGTTACCATGGTGAGGGTAGAAACGTAGATCCCGGTTACCATGGTGAGGGTAGGAATGTAGATCCTGGTTACCATGGTGAGGGTAGGAACGTAGATCCTGGTTACCATGGTGAGGATAGGAACGTAGATCCTGGTTACCATAGTGAGGGTAGGAACGTAGATCCCGGTTACCATGGTGAGGATAGGAACGTAGATCCCGGTTACCATGGTGAGGGTAGGAACGTAGATCCTGGTTACCATGGTGAGGGTAGGAACGTAGATCCTGGTTACCATGGTGAGGATAGGAACGTAGATCCCGGTTACCATGGTGAGGGTAGGAACGTAGATCCCGGTTACCATGGTGAGGGTAGGAACGGAGATCCTGGTTACCATGGTGAGGGTAGGAACGTAGATCCCGGTTACCATGGTGAGGGTAGGAACGGAGATCCTGGTTACCATGGTGAGGATAGGAACGTACAGTAGATCCTGGTTACCGTGGTGAGGGTAAGAACATAGATCCTGGTTACCGTGGTGAGGGTAGGAACGTAGATCCCGGTTACCATGGTGAGGGTAGGAACGGAGATCCTGGTTACCATGGTGAGGGTAGGAACGTAGATCCCGGTTACCATGGTGAGGGTAGGAACGTAAATCCTGGTTACCATGGTGAGGGTAGGAACGTAGATCCTGGTTACCATGGTGAGGGTAGGAACATCGATCCTGGTTACCATGGTGAGGGTAGGAACATCGATCCTGGTTACCACAGTGAGGGTAGGAACATCGATCCTGGTTACCATGGTGAGGGTAGGAACATCGATCCTGGTTACCACAGTGAGGGTAGGAACATCGATCCTGGTTACCATGGTGAGGGTAGGAACATCGATCCTGGTTACCATGGTGAGGGTAGGAACGTAAATCCTGGTTACCATGGTGAGGGTAGGAACATCGATCCTGGTTACCACAGTGAGGGTAGGAACATCGATCCTGGTTACCATGGTGAGGGTAGGAACATCGATCCTGGTTACCATGGTGAGGGTAGGAACATCGATCCTGGTTACCACAGTGAGGGTAGCAATGCGCAGCGTGTGAGTAGCTTCGGGCAGAAAAGGAAAACACAGCAAACAATCCGACTCGTATTTAAAAGAACAAAGCTTTTAAAGAGGCAAAGGAGAGACAGCTGTGGCGGGTATGTGGCACCCAGTACGGGCATCCGGTGGTCGTCGTGAATCTAAAACATCTGATGTAACATTGAACCAATCAAACACTCGTCTCCCAGCAGGCACTGGGTGTGAAGTTTTTACCTGTGAGTTTTTCCCAGCTGGAATAAAAACTCCATGTTTGTGACTCCTTCCTGATTAATGATTCCGTGTGTGCCCGCGTACGTGACGACACGCTCGGAGCTGAACAAACACTCTGTCACCTCGACACCTTTTAGAAGCTCTGCAGTAATAGCAGGTGCGGCGCGGGCCGAGACATCAGACAGAAACGGCCACAGCGGGAGCCTGGTACTGCAAAGCCTCTTCATTACAAACACTCCAGAGGAGGAGGCCTGATTACACACCCCGCCCTCACCCGGGGAACGGAGAGGGAGGTTAAAGATCAGCTGCCCTCCGCGTAGCTGCAGTCCTGTTTACGTCAATAAAACACACACACGGGCTAGAAGGTGTGTGTTGTTTTCTAATCTTAGGATTTAAGATTAAAAATGGCCGCCAGATCGTTCCGGCTTATTTATAATTATAACTATTGATACAAACTGGAAGGAGCGCGGTGGCACGGTGGGTAGGACAGTGGCCTCACAGCAAGAAGGTCGTGGGTTCAAGTCCCGGATCAAGACGAGGCTTGGAACACTTGCCTTTCTGTGTGGAGTGTGCATTTTCTCCCCGTGTCTGCGTGGGTTTACTCTGGGTACTCCGGTTTCCTCCCATTCTTCAAAAACATGCATGCTAGGTTGATTGGTCGGTGCCAAACTGCCCCTAGGAATGAGGGTGTGTGTGTATGGTTGTATGTGTGTGGCCCTGCGACAGACTGGCAACCTGTTCAGGGTGTACCCTGCCCCTCGCTTTAAATCAGCCGGTATTGGCTCCGGCAGCCTCCGCAATTGTTTAAGGAATAGATGGTTTAGAAGGTGACTGACCGACTGTCGAAGGAGGAAGCAACGAGCTGATTGGAGGGAATCCGTGACACTGAAGCTCCGGTATGCTTTTTTGTGTGTCTGGTGCTGTGGACGTTAAGAGTCCACAGCGTCTAACGAAGTGTCTTCTGATCGAGTGTGTGTATTAATCATCAGACATACGTCCAGAAGACACTTTGAAACCTTCTCCATGACGAATCCCTGTTGGCCGAACGAGGGATTATCAACACATGAGTAGGTTAGAGTCCACGGGAATAGACGTGTTGTAAGAGCAGTCTACTCGAAGGTGGATCCTTCCTATTTGGCACTCAGAGACATCCAGGTGTTCTGACGAGATCTGCGGCCTCATCAAAACAACCAGAAGTAAACAACCTGTCGCAGAACCTTAAATAATACACATTAAATAAATAAAAACACTTACTTTACGTTTTAAAATGATAGATTTTTAGTCAAGAAATGCAGAGCAGGCGCGAAAAACTGCTAATTCCAATATAAGTTAGCGCCACGCCAAGTTGCAGATCATCTGGAAGGGAGAGGGAGGAGGACGGCGCGTTCTAGGCATGCGCAGTGGCGCAAAGTCGAAAATCTCGATGATCTGGAAGGGAGAGGAGGATGGCGTGTTCTGGGCATGCGCAGAGGCGCAAAGTCGAAAATCTCGATGTTTAGATGATCTGGAAGAGAGGTACATGATGCGTTCTTGGAGGGAGAGGGAGGTAGTGGACGACTTGTTCTGGGCATGCGCAGAGGCGCAAAGTCGCAGATCTCGTCAGGACACCGGGTTGTTTTTTTGAGCTGCTCCATGAAGTCATTGTTCCAGATGTGTGGACACAGTGGATGTTTATGTGACGCGTCCTTCGAGCCGCCGATTATAAAACTGTCTTCATTATGTGAAAAATGAAGAGGCCTTGCTAATGTTTGCTGATTTATTCTTCCAGCGCGGCTTTGCGGGCTGATTTATGTGCGTCTATGGCAGCTCATGTAATCATACAAGTGTTGGTAAAATTGTGATGAATGGCAGCTTGTTGTCCTCCAACTCGCACACATTACTCTGAAGCATGGCAGCTTCAAGTACGGACATTAAAAGGTGAGAAATCTCTCTCCCGCTGCTGTTCACAGAGTTCTCTGTCGAGTACCAGAGATTTAGAGCTTTTTTAAAAGAGGATTCTTCAGTTTTCTATTGATATTAAAATAAAAATGAGACTCTGTGTGCTGCACTGCCCTCTGAAGGTGTTGAAAGGACATGACAGGATTTAACTCCATAACGTCTGACGAGGATTTTATTATTTTTATATCTTATATTTTAATCTTAATCCAATCACTGACCAATGTTTTCACCCTGGCGGTGAGGGACAGGGTGCTGCCCAAGTGGAGCTAACCAGGATCTACGTTCCTACCCTCACCATGGTAACCAGGATCTACGTTCCATTCCTCACCATGGTAACCAGGATCTACATTCCTACCCTCACCATGGTAACCAGGATCTATGTTCCTACCCTCACCATGGTAACCAGGATCTACGTTCCTACCCTCACCATGGTAACCAGGATCTATGTTCCTACTGAAAGAATCCGGGGGTTTACTTCTTCTTAGATTTGGTTAAATCCAATATTTGCTTCAACTATCATTCATTAAATAATCTCACCACCCGGTCTTTCTTGCGTGTCCAGACTGAAGAGAGAAGGCCAGTGATTCCAATACTAAAATAACTAAATATTTAAAGCATACCAAGTATTTAAAATACCACCAGGATTCAATAAATGTCTCAATTTCCAATATTTATTCCTTAACATCAAAATCTAGACAGATGCATCTGGGTCTCATTGTCCTCACAGAGCACACCTATGTCTCTCTGTGAGGCCACAAGAAGAACCCACATAATACTGATATTGACATCTTTATAGGAAGAACCCAGTTCATGAATATTCAGTTATTAAAGACATCCTTTTTCTGTTTCCATTGGTTGTTCCTTCTCCTCTTCTCAACTTCTCTTCCTGCAACCAGATATTTTCCGCTATCTCCTGAAAAACAGACAGATCAACTCCCCTTTTCTTCCTGACTACCATTCACTCTGGCCCAAACTGGTTCATACTGGTGTTTGCTGAAATATGGCCTTGAAAATCTTCTCCTCAGACAATCTTCTGTTTAACACACAGCAAGCATTTATTATCAATGCTTAACCTTAGCTAAATAAAACATTCAAAAACATATCTTTATTTAATAAAAGTAAAATGTTAATCTTCCTAAAATATAAAAAGGTAAAGAGTAAAATATCAACTTCCTTCATTCCCCCTTCTGAGATCTCCCCAGAGATCTCACCAAATTACATGACCAGGAAAAAATACTGATATCGCCCCCTTCAGACAGATCCTACACTGGTGTGTCCTCGTTCTTCTCAGCTGAGAAGGACAGCATTCATCTCTGCCCGAACATGCCAACGGACAGCCTCGACACGGATCGTAGTCCAGCTTCCAGAGTTAAGCCAACTGAGCAATGTCCATTGTGGATTATTGTCTTCTGGTGAGGTCAAAAAGTGTTTCAAATTTTTTGCCCTTATTCCTAATCGCAGTCCAATTATCACTAGAGTCAGGGATATATGTATAGCAATGATGTAAGTCCTCCAGTATGTACCCAACATTGTGTAGTAATATTTGTATTGTTGGCCGTATAGTGTGCTAGATTCAACCATTGGTTTTCGCTCTCATGATGTTCGTGTTGTATTACAGCTCGCTGGCGTCTGGATGGTAGGATAAACTCCTCCGGATCTGCTTCCAGCGTGTTGAATCATAGGCCTCCTAAAAATACGGGCAAAAATGCAAAAGAATAAAAAAGAATACACAACACTTGTCACCGTTCCCATCTCCCCCTTCAGTGGGAACAGAGTTCCCACTCTCCCCAGTAGGCGCCTGCTGCAAGAGTTAATGCAGACAAGCTCTCAATAATGCATGAAGGTCTGCAAATCGTGCTAAACAGTTCTAAGTCCAATTAGGTCTGTTTCTGTAGTGCGTCTCAAATTATCTTTTGTAGCTGAATTAATAACACAAAGGCCTGCTCTGCCTGTGGATCCCACGTTAACTTATCTCTTAATTGTAAGTCGCTGGCAAATATTACTTTTGAAGTGGCTTGTGCATAGTCTGGGTAGGAGTACTCTGCAGAGGTCACACAGCCCTAAAAATGACATCATCTGTTGTGTGGCCTTGAAGCTTCCTGAATTGCAATCTTCTTTTCTCTACCAGTGATCTGCCTTCCCTTACCTCCGACATGTATTATTCAGTTTGTCAAAACTCCCTTCTCTGCTTGTCTGATGAGTGAAGGACACAAAAGTTAAGTATTATTATTTTGCATTAATTTATGTTTTGTATAAGATTAAAACATCTGTTTAACATCAGTTAGCCAATCTACAGCTTAGATTACAAACATCTTCTATGTAAGCACCTCCTCTCATGCAATTGTCGTAATAGAAATGTCATTTTAAACAGTAGTATTTAACAAACATCACTAGTTGATCGCCAAAATCTGAACATTCTAGTTTCTCATCATAGCGTAACAATGATCCTGTGGTCTGCTGGGTTTCTGTGTTGACTGGAATGCCAGGTGCTCTAGGGAGTAGGTACAGACTGGTACCATCCCCCGGTGCTTATCTTAACACCAATGCCGATATGACTCTAAACTTTAGCTGTAGGGGGAGGTCAAACCATCAAAGGTGGTATGGTCATAAACCTAGGGAGAAACCTCTGCAGCCCCTCACATATACACACTTGATCCATAAAATAAACTTGCAAAGAAATCAGTCGACTTTTTCTTCCACCGAGGCTGTTTTCCACCACAACCTATCACAACTTATCACAGCAAGCTTATTCTAAAAACACAAAAGAGTTTTAATAAAACCACTGCTAATCTAAAAATTAATTATGTACATTTTTACAGCAAAAAATTAGTAGTCACGTCTGACTCACAATAAACACTATCCGCAGATTTAAACTTACTTTAATATTTATTCATTTTATTCATTCATTTATTTATTTACAACTGTGCAAAGTCCAGCACAAAACAAAATATCCTCTCAACAAAAATCATCATTCATCCTGTACAATTCTTTCATTTCACCATTTCTAAACTACTGTGCTGAAATATGGGATTCCAACTACAAAAATCAACTCTGCAAATTATTCGATTAGAGGAAACATAATTGTTGCTAAGGCTGAAGTTTGGATCACACTAATGCTCCAATCTTAAAACATAAAATACTTAAATTTAACAAACTAGTAGAATTAAAAATTGTCTAAAATATGTTTCAAGTTCATCAAAAAAACATCTGTCTCGGTATCCAAAAACATTTTATTCCACATCACAGTGTTTAAAATCTATTCAACAGGTTTCAGAACATAAACGAAAAGTTCCTATCTTTCCAAATCTGGTGCCTGTGCTTATCTCTGGAATGTTGGTGTGTGACCTTAACTCGCAGGCTGCAGCTCTGCTGCCTGGTAAAAGCAGACGTGTCTTTTCCACAGACAAGATAAAACATTTTTAAAATCTCATTCTTCCCTAATCTCTGATGATGCTGAAAAAGAAATATAAAGAAATGGTCTTCACTAAATATAAAAACAATTAATGTTAATCTGTTTCTCTTATTTACTTTTTCCTATTTTTTCCAAGACACACAAACAAACTGTATCCTCAAGAACAATCATATCATGTAACCAGTCCTCCAAAATCAAACACACAACCAAACAATGTCTAAACATATAAACTGCTTATGAGGAAGTCACACAGACCAGGCACGCTCACACACGCACGCGCGCACGCGCGCACGCACGCACTCGCAAGCGCTGCAGAACAGTGACACACAAAGATCAATCTTCTTCACAATCACAAACTTTAGTGAAAAACTAACATTTTTTGAGCCATTTCAGGATGAATTCGTAACAAGACACTAACCAAATCTAAGGCTCTTTTTAACTTCTAACTTTTATAGTTTGTTCCCCTTTTACAAAGTACTACTATTTAGTCATTTCCACTAATTTGGTTTTGATGAGGTAATAATTTTACAAACTTCTTTTGATCTCAAAAACTGGCATCATAAACCGGCTTTCTGAGTCCCAAAAATTAACCTGGCCAGGGTCAATTTTATAAACACTGTGGACAGTCATTCAGCAAGATGATGTGCCAGTCTTACAGATCTGTGCTTCTTTTTATTATTTTTATCATTATTACTGGCGCCGTGCTGGCAGCCTGCTGCGTGTGATGCAGCACACAAATTTTCCCAACTAATTCTTTTGTCTCTTTATTTAGTTCTGAGATCTCTAACCCTACTGTTCTCTTTCCCCTCTTTTTCTTGTTCTATTATCTGCCAAAGTTCTAACTGTAGGTTTTCCTGTATCACATCTTGCAGCTGATACTTTTCTCCACTCGTTCCAGTCTGCCTGCACAGCTTCTTCACCCCTTTTTCCTTCTTTTTTCTTCACCTTCTTTATCTCTTCTCCCTGTAACCTCACTTGTCCATTTGGACCCCTCTCTTTCACAAACATGTACTTTGTTTTACTCTGACTAATCTTCATTCCTCTTCTTCCTAGTGCAAACCTCCACCTTTCCAGCTTTTCCTCCATGTCTCACATCCTCTCACTACAGATCACAACGTCAGGTTCGAATAATAATGTTAAGTGCGAAGCATATCCCCCTGCGTGTTTGGCTGCCGTGTTAGTGCAATTGTTACCTGTTTTTCGGTGAATGAGCCAACCTTGGAGTGTCCCGTCACCTTTACCACAGCCACAGCTTGCGGAACCATCAGAAGCTCGACAGTTTCCCTGCAAACAGTCTCATGTGCAACAGGCTTACCTTTAGCAGTCAGGAAGCCAGATTTCTGCCAAGCCGCCAGCTCTCGTACCTGTTTCATGATTTCTCTGAGAGTGTCCATCAGTAAAAAGATGTAATGAGTCTGGGAGTGGTGTTGTCAATAGGTTACCTCTGAGTGTCAGTGTCATAGCCGCTTCAGCGCAAATGTCCGTGACTGAATGTAAGCAATGATACTATGTGATGTATGAATCACTAGCTGGTGGCCCATGACAACATGAGCACACTTTGTTCAGTCAATGCTGATTCTACACCTAGCTTCTGCTCGGTCGTCCTAAATCGTCGTTGTGGAACCCAGATCTTAGCTCCTTCCACCACCTCTAGTGTAACAGGTTCCACATGGAGACAATGTCCAATGTCAGAGGATCCTAGTAATCACAATTGTTTTGAGAATACTGTCAACATCGTCTCTGCATGGTCATGGTCAGTTTGTTCTCTACCATGTGTTCTGGAAATGTGTCGTGATTCTAGAATGATGTCATCTTTGGTGTCTGTGAGTAAAATTTTTTTTTAGCTGCTTGTGATGCACTAAAATGTAGATTAGGTGTAGGGGTTACCTCCCAATCAGAGATCTTGTTGAGCAGTCCACAGAGTGGTCCAAGCTCTCAGGCCTCAAAGGCAGGTCCCAAAAACAGAGATATGTGTGGCGCAGTACAGGTATCACGTCTGAAAAGCTCAAGCACAGGTTCAAGGTAAATTCACAGATGCAACACCTTTTTCATGTACATATATGCAGTTTGTAAGTATCATGCAAATTTTCCCCTCATGTTATTTAAATATTAACTCATATTGTGTGTCGCGGTCCTTGTCATAATTCAAGGTAACGTGGTAGGGATCAGAGAGAGAGGAGTCAGGATATACAGCGGTCAACCACGGTTTCCATAGTAACATCTGTGACAACAGTCCAGTGTCAATGGCAGCTGCAGGTTGCAAAAGTCCCCAGTAAATGGTGGCAAAGTCCAAAAATTCAGTGTCTGTCACCCCTGCCAGCCAACACCCTCCATATGTACCAAGGCTGCATTTCACAATATGTCCATTTGGCCAGTGAACCTCAACGCCATCTCTGCCCAACAGATTCACAGGTGTATTTGGTGAACACCCCAGTAATGCTTGGAGTTTCTGTCCCGCCAGTGTAACAGGTAGCATTTTAGTCTATTGTAGAGGTTTTAGTTTTCCCGTGAGACCTGTCATGTAGACTTTTCTGGACTTAAATTGGATGTCTTAGTGCCCCTGATAGTTGAAAGTGAGGCACCTGTGTCCACAAGCATAGAATAAGTCTTTCCAGCCACCTCTACATCCACCAGGGCATCCGGGCTGGGATCAGGACTCACTGGGCATCCCTATGGGCAGGAATTGTCGCATCCATCATACGGGAGGCAGGCAGCTCCCCCGTAATACTGGCCGTGCTGGGCCTGGTCCTTCTGCACATCAGGTGCGATCACCTCGGCCTCTGTAGGATGATGTTGGAGGTCCCATTGGTATCTCATTCTGAACATGTCAGCAGTTCCTGGCTCAGTGGCTGGGGTTTCCACAGTTATCACAACCTTGAAAGTTCGTTGGTCCAACTGATGACCCTCATCCTCTGCCCCTGAAGCTCCCATACGCTCTAAATCTTCCCCCATCGAATGCCCTCATGTTTTCCCCGATTACCCTGTCCCCAGCTAGGCCTCTGTTGCTGCTAATATGGGTTGTGTGGCATGTATGAACCTCTGTTGCTGCTAATATGGGTTGTGTGGCATGTATGAGGGAGGTGTCGCGTATAATACGCTTGCGGGTGATGGGCCAGGTGCTGGTGTCTGAGTCTGTGGTGCAGCTGTGAACACAGCAACTAAGTTACCTGGTGTGTTGCTTCTGTCTTTACCCTCTTTCCTGTTTTGTCTGGCTTGTGAAGCTTTCTCTTTGGCTTCATTCAAGTGTAATCTTACCAGGTCTGTTTGAAGCTCAATAACCTTTTCCCACATGTTTTCTTGTTAAAAATTTCAAGGTGGCGCTCTAGGTAAATTCCAAATTGTGTGTGATCATGTGTAATACCAGGTATGGCTTCTAAGGCCTGTTTTACTGGTATTGGTACTTGTCTAAGACTGTCTGCAGAAACAATGTGATTGCAGGAGGTGTCTTAAATGAGTGTGCATGCATGGCTTCTGAATACGTATGTATCAATGCATGAGTCCATGTAATCAGTCACAGTCTGTCCTGGTTTATACTGAGACAATGTTGGGTTAGTCGGGTTTGGTCGTAGAAACATTTCCTTCAGTACCAGTAAAAATCTACCTGTGTATGCCTCAAAAGATTCGTCATTTAACAGTCGTCTAAGTCCAGTTCTACTCATAAAAGTCTCATATCTATCTAACGTGTTGGATGCCGCCACTAATCCTCTAATATCACCTACACAAAGTTCTGTGTGTGTAGTGTGTGAGTTTGAACGTGTGTGTGCTACAGGAGAACAGTGCTGCTGCGGTACCGTAAAACTTCTAAAGCAGGTGTGCCCGCGTGCAAAGCTGTGGCACACATTAAAACAACAGCTTTCTGGTGAGAGGTATCCCTCTGTGTGTGTGTCTGTGTGTGCGTGGATACCATTTGTGTCCCCCTCCTTGGGTCTGGCTGCAGTCTGAATAGGACGTAACAGCTCCTCGTTCTCTCCCATTCACTCATCAAGCTGAAAAACGTTTTTTTTTTTCTCTCATTCTTTCCCCAGTCAACAAACTCCACCATTCACTCAACAGCATTTTTCTGATGCACTCATTCTGTTTTTTCAGGTCTATTTTATATAAAATAGAAATTGGTTTGTCCTCTGTGTCCAGTAACTTCCCTATTCTAAAATGTTTGCAATTTCGTCGCCCTGTGTCTGTCTTTTACTCTAAAACAGATTTAGGCGACGGGGACTCGAACCCGGGTATTTTCTTTTCCGAAACCACGTAGAGGCTATACCCAGCCTTTTAAGGGTTTTAGTCAGGCCCTCAGTCTGACAACGGCCCCCCAGTAACGTTTTAGTTTGCTTCAGACGTCTCCTACCGCAAGGGAGTCCCACCTAGATAGCCGAGAATACGACTTTTACGGGCTACTTTTTGCCCACCTGTGGTCTCTAAATATCATTTTCTTTCAATATCTCTTTATTTCATCTCTTTTTCATTAATTCTCTTTTTTCATCTCTTTTTCTGTATCCTGGATTTCTAAATTTAAGGTTTACTATGACCTCGGTCTTTAAATGTGTTTAAGACACCTAATCTATGGAACAGAAGGACTTTTAAAACGCGGTGTCCCTAACATCCTGATTCCACCATCAATTTTCAGATTTTCAACAAAACGTGTTTCTCCAAAATTTAGATTGTCCAATAGAACATTCTTCGACCTTTTCTTAAAGGTGACAGGTGATGTTCTTACCTTTTAGTTGTGAAGGCCTTCAGAAGATTCACGATCCGTTGTTGGAACCAGGAAACTTGGTATGATAACGCGAACGGGTTAAAAATTCACCATCACATTCTTTCCTCCTTCAGGCACGTCAGGGTCACCATTTGAAAGAATCCGGGGGTTTACTTCTTCTTAGATTTGGTTAAATCCAATATTTGCTTCAACTATCATTCATTAAATAATCTCACCACCCGGTCTTTCTTGCGTGTCCAGACTGAAGAGAGAAGGCCAGTGATTCCAATACTAAAATAACTAAATATTTAAAGCATACCAAGTATTTAAAATACCACCAGGATTCAATAAATGTCTCAATTTCCAATATTTATTCCTTAACATCAAAATCTAGACAGATGCATCTGGGTCTCATTGTCCTCACAGAGCACACCTATGTCTCTCTGTGAGGCCACAAGAAGAACCCACATAATACTGATATTGACATCTTTATAGGAAGAACCCAGTTCATGAATATTCAGTTATTAAAGACATCCTTTTTCTGTTTCCATTGGTTGTTCCTTCTCCTCTTCTCAACTTC
>CACRXE010000022.1:695000-725000 GCA_902685375.1 Neostethus bicornis
GTTTGTTGTTATTGTTTTTACTTGTTTATCCGTCCAATCGTCATCTTCGTCTTTATACAGGGCCGGGTCGCCGTGGGTAACAGCCTCAGACAGAAAGCCCAGGTTTCTCTCACCCCGGCTGCATCCTCCATCTCACCCAGAAGGATCCTGAGGTGTTCCCTGTCCAGCTGTGAGACATAGTCTCTCCAGCAGGTCTGGGGTCTGACTCTGGGTCTCCTCCTGGTGATACGGAACACCTCACCAGAGAGGGAGGCATCCTAACCAGATCCCTGAACCACCACATCTGGATTCACTTGACCTGGAGGAGGAGCGGTTCTACTCTGAGCTCCTTCCTTTTAGACCCCGCCCACCCTGCAGAGGAAGATCATTTCAACCGCTTGTATCTGTGATCTTATTCTTTCAGCCACCACCCACACTGGAACGAGGGTGGTGGGACATAGGAACGTAGATCCTGGTTACCATGGTGAGGGTAGGAACGTAGATCCTGGTTACCATGGTGAGGGTAGGAACGTAGATCCTGGTTACCATGGTGAGGGTAGGAACTTAGATCCTGGTTACCATGGTGAGGGTAGGGATATAGATCCCGGTTACCACAGTGTGTGTGTGTGTGTGTGTGTGTGTGTGTGTGTGTGTGTGTGTGTGTGTGTGTGTGTGTGTGTGTGTGTGTGTGTGTGTGTCCGTGCAGGTGTGTGTGTGTCAAGGACAGATGGCTCCATGTTTAACATCCTTTCCTCCTCAGCAGCAGAAAAAAAAACTGACACCATATTTAAAACAAAGGAAACCTCACGCTGGCCGCTGCGTTCTGATTGGTTGATTCTGCTCTTCTTCTGCTCCATTAAAGGTGTAAAACAGGTGTGTGTGTTTCCTGTCCAGCCACCTGCCTCGCCAGGAGCGTCCGTCCTGGCACCTGCCAGCATCCCTGCCTTTCAGTGGTTGCCCGGGTGACAGATGGAGCCAATCAGCTTTGATCTACCTGAAGCCTCGTTCTCCTCCGTCAGGAGGTCGAGCAAGAGATGTTACAGTACTAAAGCCAACACACACACACTCAAACACACATAAACAGAGTCTCACATACACACACACACACACACATAAACAGTCCCACACACACACACACACACTCGCACACTCATACACACATAAACAGAGTCTAACACACACATACACACACTCACACACACTCACGCATACACACACTCAGACACACACATAGAGTCCACACACATACATACACATACACACACACATACACACATACAAACACACATACTGTAGATACATACACACACTCATACACACACATACTCACACAGTCTCACACACTCACACATACATACACACATACACGCATACTCTCATACACACTCACTCACACACATACACACATAAGCAGTCTCTCTCTCTCTTTTATTCTCTCTCTCTCACACACACACATACACACACACACACTCACTCAGACAGGTGATCTGTTTGGGGTGTACCCTGCCTCTCATCTAAACCGCCAAGATAGAAGTTAAACGTTTAATAAAACAAAACAAAAAGGAAGTAAATAAATGTGATTTATTAACTTTTAACAATTAAATACAATAAATTTCTCATAATTTGGCGATAATTTTTTTATTTATTTGTTTGTAAATAAAACTTCTCTCGATGCCCACCTTCCCCCTCCTGTGCCCCCTCTCTCTCTCTACCGTGTGTTTGTTGAAAACCAGATTATTGCAGGAAGCAAATAAAAGGGTCTCGGACACGTTGGCATGATGAAAGAGAAGAGATGAGACCCTCTGAATGGGAGCGAGAGGAGGAGGGGTGGCGTCTCCATCTCTGGTGTAATGAAGAATGAAGCCTGGCAGCATTGCTATGCACACGGCGTCGCTCTGCACAACGTCTCAGTCTTTATCCTCTAAACGACACGGCTCGTTCAGACAAGCGGTGCATTCAAGGACGCTTCCAGCCTGTTGGAGGACGTTCTACTACGGGCGAGAGAGAGAGACGGGTAGGGGAGTGAGACAGGTTACCATCCTCACCACCATGGTGAGGGTAGGAACGTAGATCCTGGTTACCATGGTGAGGGTAGGAACGTAGATCCTGGTTACCATGGTGAGGGTAGGAACGTAGATCCTGGTTACCATGGTGAGGGTAGGAACGTAGATCCTGGTTACCATGGTGAGGGTAGGAACGTAGATCCTGGTTACCATGGTGAGAGTAGGAATGTACATCCTGGTTACCATGGTGAGGGTAGGTCCATAGATCCTGATTACCATGGTGAGGGTAGGAACGTAGATCCTAGTTACCATGGTGAGGGTAAGAACGTAGATCCTGGTTACCATGGTGAGGGTAGGAACGTAGATCCTGGTTACCATGGTGAAGGTAGGAACGTAGATCCTGGTTACCATGGTGAGGGTAGGTCCATAGATCCTGGTTACCATGGTGAGGGTAGGAACATAGATCCTGCTTACCATGGTGAGGGTATGAACGTAGATCCTAGTTACCATGGTGAGGGTAGGAATGTAGATCCTGGTTACCATGGTGAGGGTAGGTCCATAGATCCTGGTTACCATGGTGAGGGTAGGAACATAGATCCTGGTTACCATGGTGAGGGTAGGTCCATAGATTCTAGTTACCATGGTGAGGGTAGGAACGTAGATCCTGGTTACCATGGTGAGGGTAGGAGCGTAGATCCTGGTTACCATGGTGAGGGTAGGTCCATAGATCCTGGTTACCATGGTGAGGGTAGGAACATAGATCCTGGTTACCATGGTGAGGGTAGGAACATAGATCCTGGTTACCATGGTGAGGGTAGGTCCATAGATTCTAGTTACCATGGTGAGGGTAGGAACGTAGATCCTGGTTACCATGGTGAGGGTAGGAGCGTAGATCCTGGTTACCATGGTGAGGGTAGGTCCATAGATCCTGGTTACCATGGTGAGGGTAGGAACATAGATACTGGTTACCATGGTGAGGGTAGGAACATAGATCCTGGTTACCATGGTGAGGGTAGGAACGTAGATCCTAGTTACCATGGTGAGGGTAGGAACGTAGATCCTGGTTACCATGGTGAGGGTAGGAATGTAGATCCTGGTTACCATGGTGAGGGTAGGAACGTAGATCCTGGTTACCATGGTGAGGGTAGGTCCATAGATCCTGGTTACCATGGTGAGGGTAGGAACATAGATCCTGGTTACCATGGAGAGGGTAGGAACGTAGATCCTGGTTACCATGGTGAGGGTAGGTCCATAGATTCTAGTTACCATGGTGAGGGTAGGAGCGTAGATCCTGGTTACCATGGTGAGGGTAGATCCATAGATCCTGGTTACCATGGTGAGGGTAGGAACGTAGATCCTAGTTACCATGGTGAGGGTAGGAACGTAGATCCTAGTTACCATGGTGAGGGTAGGAATGTAGATCCTGGTTACCATGGTGAGGGTAGGAATATAGAGCCTGGTTATCAAGGAGAGGGTAGGAACGTAGATCCTGGTTACCATGGTGAGGGTAGGAACGTAGATCCTAGTTACCATGGTGAGGGTAGGAATGTAGATCCTGGTTACCATGGTGAGGGTAGGAAAATAGAGCCTGGTTACCATGGTGAGGGTAGGAATGTATTCCTGGTTACCACGGTGAGGGTAGGAACATAGATCCTGGTTACCATGGTGAAGGTAGGAACGTAGATCCTGGTTACCATGGTGAGGGTAGGAACGTAGATCCTAGTTACCATGGTGAGGGTAGGAACGTAGATCCTGGTTACCATGGTGAGGGTAGGAACGTAGATCCTAGTTACCATGGTGAGGGTAGGAATATAGAGCCTGGTTACCATGGTGAGGTTAGGAACGTAGATCCTGGTTACCATGGTGAAGGTAGGAACGTAGATCCTGGTTACCATGGTGAGGGTAGGAACGTAGATCCTAGTTACCATGGTGAGGGTAGGAATATAGAGCCTGGTTACCATGGTGAGGTTAGGAACGTAGATCCTGGTTACCATGGTGAGGGTAGGAACGTAGATCCTGGTTACCATGGTGAGGGTAGGAATATAGAGCCTGGTTACCATGGTGAGGTTAGGAACGTAGATCCTGGTTACCATGGTGAGGGTAGGAACATAGATCCTGGTTACCATGGTGAGGGTAGGAATATAGAGCCTGGTTACCATGGTGAGGGTAGGAATATAGAGCCTGGTTACCATGGTGAGGTTAGGAACGTAGATCCTGGTTACCATGATGAGGGTAGGAACGTAGATCCTGGTTACCATGGTGAGGGTAGGAATATAGAGCCTGGTTACCATGGTGAGGTTAGGAACGTAGATCCTGGTTACCATGGTGAGGGTAGGAACATAGATCCTGGTTACCATGGTGAGGGTAGGAATATAGATCCTGGTTACCATGGTGAGGTTAGGAACGTAGATCCTGGTTACCATGGTGAGGGTAGGAACATAGATCCTGGTTACCATGGTGAGGGTAGGAGCGTAGATCCTGGTTACCATGGTGAGGGTAGATCCATAGATCCTGGTTACCATGGTGAGGGTAGGAACGTAGATCCTAGTTACCATGGTGAGGGTAGGAACGTAGATCCTAGTTACCATGGTGAGGGTAGGAACGTAGATCCTAGTTACCATGGTGAGGGTAGGAACGTAGATCCTAGTTACCATGGTGAGGGTAGGAATGTAGATCCTGGTTACCATGGTGAGGGTAGGAAAATAGAGCCTGGTTACCATGGTGAGGGTAGGAATGTATTCCTGGTTACCACGGTGAGGGTAGGAACATAGATCCTGGTTACCATGGTGAAGGTAGGAACGTAGATCCTGGTTACCATGGTGAGGGTAGGAACGTAGATCCTAGTTACCATGGTGAGGGTAGGAACGTAGATCCTGGTTACCATGGTGAGGGTAGGAACGTAGATCCTAGTTACCATGGTGAGGGTAGGAACGTAGATCCTGGTTACCATGGTGAAGGTAGGAACGTAGATCCTGGTTACCATGGTGAGGGTAGGAACGTAGATCCTAGTTACCATGGTGAGGGTAGGAATATAGAGCCTGGTTACCATGGTGAGGTTAGGAACGTAGATCCTGGTTACCATGGTGAGGGTAGGAACGTAGATCCTGGTTACCATGGTGAGGGTAGGAATATAGAGCCTGGTTACCATGGTGAGGTTAGGAACGTAGATCCTGGTTACCATGGTGAGGGTAGGAACATAGATCCTGGTTACCATGGTGAGGGTAGGAATATAGAGCCTGGTTACCATGGTGAGGTTAGGAACGTAGATCCTGGTTACCATGATGAGGGTAGGAACGTAGATCCTGGTTACCATGGTGAGGGTAGGAATATAGAGCCTGGTTACCATGGTGAGGTTAGGAACGTAGATCCTGGTTACCATGGTGAGGGTAGGAACGTAGATCCTGGTTACCATGGTGAGGGTAGGAACATAGATCCTGGTTACCATGGTGAGGGTAGGAGCGTAGATCCTGGTTACCATGGTGAGGGTAGATCCATAGATCCTGGTTACCATGGTGAGGGTAGGAACGTAGATCCTAGTTACCATGGTGAGGGTAGGAACGTAGATCCTAGTTACCATGGTGAGGGTAGGAATGTAGATCCTGGTTACCATGGTGAGGGTAGGAATATAGAGCCTGGTTATCAAGGAGAGGGTAGGAACGTAGATCCTGGTTACCATGGTGAGGGTAGGAACGTAGATCCTAGTTACCATGGTGAGGGTAGGAATGTAGATCCTGGTTACCATGGTGAGGGTAGGAAAATAGAGCCTGGTTACCATGGTGAGGGTAGGAATGTATTCCTGGTTACCACGGTGAGGGTAGGAACATAGATCCTGGTTACCATGGTGAAGGTAGGAACGTAGATCCTGGTTACCATGGTGAGGGTAGGAACGTAGATCCTAGTTACCATGGTGAGGGTAGGAACGTAGATCCTGGTTACCATGGTGAGGGTAGGAACGTAGATCCTAGTTACCATGGTGAGGGTAGGAATATAGAGCCTGGTTACCATGGTGAGGTTAGGAACGTAGATCCTGGTTACCATGGTGAGGGTAGGAACGTAGATCCTGGTTACCATGGTGAGGGTAGGAATATAGAGCCTGGTTACCATGGTGAGGTTAGGAACGTAGATCCTGGTTACCATGGTGAGGGTAGGAACATAGATCCTGGTTACCATGGTGAGGGTAGGAATATAGAGCCTGGTTACCATGGTGAGGGTAGGAATATAGAGCCTGGTTACCATGGTGAGGTTAGGAACGTAGATCCTGGTTACCATGATGAGGGTAGGAACGTAGATCCTGGTTACCATGGTGAGGGTAGGAATATAGAGCCTGGTTACCATGGTGAGGTTAGGAACGTAGATCCTGGTTACCATGGTGAGGGTAGGAACATAGATCCTGGTTACCATGGTGAGGGTAGGAATATAGATCCTGGTTACCATGGTGAGGTTAGGAACGTAGATCCTGGTTACCATGGTGAGGGTAGGAACATAGATCCTGGTTACCATGGTGAGGTTAGGAACGTAGATCCTGGTTACCATGGTGAGGTTAGGAACGTAGATCCTGGTTACCATGGTGAGGGTAGGAACGTAGATCCTGGTTACCATGGTGAGGGTAGGAACGTAGATCCTGGTTACCCATAGAACTCCATATTTGGATCATAATAAAGCCACCTTGGTACTGCGTTTCACTTCCCTCACCAGGTTACCTTGTCGACCAGCCGCTCCTTCGTCTGCATTCCGATGGACAGATTTTATTCATGACCCACCGGATGCCCTCTTTGTTTGGACGTCTGAGTAAATACTTTTATCGTCAGTGTGTCTCCGAAGAAACCGAACCCGTTTTAACTCCTCCTGATAAAACCAATCATGTCTGCCCATCAGCGGTCGTCTGTAAACATCCCAAAAGGTGCCAGCGTTCATTTGCATAAACTCCGGCCTGAGTGGCTCCCTCTCTCTGCCATCCTCTCACCGTGAAGGAGCTCTCGTACATCTACAGCGGGCGCTGAGCGTTAATCATATGACAGTTTCCCTGATTGGAAGTCCTTTCCGCTGAAATGGTTCCATTCATAACGGCAGCAAGAGAAATAATTAAAGTTAAACTCACTAAGGGCTTCTCTTTAATTGGCCATATGGACTGGAAAGAAAAGTTCAAACTTTTCCTTCTGTGTTTTAAAGCAGATGTGCCAGGTCCTGGACTTTTGGCCTGAGAGACACGTCTCCCTCGGTGTTTCCACCATAATTACTGAACATGTCCGCGCTTATTTTAGTCGTTAGAAAGGTTAAAGAGTTTAACGAAAGTTTCAAACCGAGAAAAAAAAAAAAACGGCAAATTAATTAAAACAGTTTGACTTCATTTTTAATGAAATAAAAACATGTTTAATGTTTGTTTTCAGTTGATGAAACAGAAAAATTGATCATTTTTACCAAATATGGTGTTAACGGGCGGCACGGTGGCCTCACAGCAAGAAGGTCAGGGGTTCAAGTCCCGGGTGTGGATGAGGCTTGGAAAACTGTCCTTTCTGTGTGGAGTTTGCATGTTCTCCCCGTGTCTACGTGGGTTTTCTCTGGGTACTCCGGTTTTCTCCCACCCTCCAAAAACATACATGTTAGGTTGATTGGCCCGTGTCAAATTGCCCCTAGGAATGAATGTGTGTATGTGTGTGGCCCCGTGACAGACTGGCGAGCTGTTCGGGGTGTACCCTGCCCCTCGCCTTGAATCAGCCTGGATGGGCTCGGGCATGCCCACAGACCTGCAGGGTATAGACGGTTAAGAGGGTGACTGACTGACTGGTGTTAATTTACGGGCCTTAATTACCTGGGACGGACCGCCGAGAGCGGACTGAGCTGGAGGAGGAACAGTACCGCTGTTTACAAAATGAACTGCACCTGATTTTACTTCTTAAGACCCTGAACACACACCTGCGTGAAGCCCCGCCCATCTTAAAAAAACACAAACAAAAATAAACAAAAATATGTTGATCGTTTGAGCTGTAAAAACTTTTATTTGTGCTGTTTTAGTTTTTTTAATGAAATACTGTTTGGACGATGACGTCCTCCAGACCTTCATTTATTTCTGGACATCCCGATCGAGCCAACGTGAGGGGCAGGGTACATCCCGAACAGGTCGCCAGTCTGTCGTGGGGCCACACACACACACACACTCATTCCTAGGGACGATTTGGCACCGGCCAATCAACCCTAATTTGCATGTTTTTGGAGGGTGGGAGGAAACCCACGCAGACACGGGGAGAACATGC
Organism: Neostethus bicornis; assembly: GCA_902685375.1. Classification (NCBI taxonomy): domain Eukaryota; kingdom Metazoa; phylum Chordata; class Actinopteri; order Atheriniformes; family Phallostethidae; genus Neostethus; species Neostethus bicornis. Next base: position 703,234 of record CACRXE010000022.1, read on the forward strand.
AAACTCCACACAGAAAGGACAGTGTTCCAAACCTTGTCCCCACATGTGACTCGAACTCACGACCTTCTTGCTGTGACGCCGCTATGCCACCCACTGCGCCACTGTGCCACCGTGCCGCGTGATAAAGATTATCTTCTAATAAAACATCAGATCAACAGATTAAAAAAAACAAGTTTTTTTAAAGGAAATTAACCTTTTTTAAAAAAACAGCTTCCGTTGATGAATAAACATCATAATTAAGAAAACGAGCAAAAGTTTTGTTAAAAGCGAGCAGAATATTCTGGTGTTTCTTCAGGCAGGGTTGTTAATGATCCAGGGTGGTGTGTTTTTATCCCGGCCCCCACCGATCTGATGCAGTCACTTCTAAGTTCTGATGTAATTTGCTGTTTGGTTTGTTCGGCTTACCGCAGGGCCTCGTTACCATCTCCCTGGATACCTCCGTACCAGCATAAGTACTCCATTATACTTCTGCTGCTCTGTGACTTCTTTCTACAACAACAGACTTAAAGATATTTATACATTGCGGGCACGAAGCCCATCCAACAGAAAGCCTGTGATTCGGGCTTGTAGAGCAGCACCGGCTGGAAGATTAGTCCCATTTCTTCCTCTTTGATGTTGAATCTGGAGGCACGCCAACATCTTTAAATGACTGTCACCTGCTGAGGAGCTTCATGTCCCCGGGGGAGGCTGCGATGGTTGGCAGGTAGCCGCTAATCTAACAGACACTTGACTGGCTCTGAAAGCGTGGCCGCTCGAGGGAACTCGCTTCCTTTTTAGCTCGCCGTCTTTCTGAGTGGAACGCCGTGGTGAATGCGCGGTTGATGTAAGAGCCGCGGTCTGAAAACGGCTCTGCTCTAAGACACTTTGTGTGGCAACTTTCCTAATTTCCCTAATAAAATTATGTAAATCGGGTTGTGGCGCAAACAAGCCCCGAACATGCGAGCAAATAGCTCCTTCATTACCAATTACAGCTGCAAATGACTTCAGCTTTGAAACCAATCCAGAGAGCCGACCGCCTTCTCCACCTCCGAGCTTTTCTCTCTGATGCTATCTGGGTTTGCAGGTGTTAGCATCAGCTGCTCATCCAGCAAGCGAGCAGCGGAGGATTACACACACTCTAAGTCACCGTGACCACTTTTACTTTGTTTAGATGTGGGTTGGCATCAGCCGCACGACGGTGGGTTAACCACTGCTGGGCTTCACAAGTTTCTACTACGTTTATCGTGTTTTCACGATGATAGGGCGCATACTCTTTGTAGATGTGTGTGAGTGTGGGTGTGTGTATGTTGTGTGTAAGACCATTTGAGACTACAGTGTCAGGAATAGAGCGTCCAGACTGATCATCACCAACCAATCACACACACACCAGATCCAGACTGACCATCACCAACCAATCACACACACACCAGATCCAGACTGACCATCATCAACCAATCACACACACACCAGATCCAGACTGATCATCACCAACCAATCACACACACACCAGATCCAGACTGATCATCACCAACCAATCACACACACACCAGATCCAGACTGACCATCACCAACCAATCACACACACACCAGATCCAGACTGACCATCATCAACCAATCACACACCAGATCCAGACTGATCATCACCAACCAATCACACACACACCAGATCCAGACTGACCATCACCAACCAATCACACACACACCAGATCCAGACTGACCATCACCAACCAATCACACACACACCAGATCCAGACTGACCATCACCAACCAATCACACACACACCAGATCCAGACTGATCATCACCAACCAATCACACACCAGATCCAGACTGATCATCACCAACCAATCACACACACACCAGATCCAGACTGACCATCACCAACCAATCACACACACACCAGATCCAGACTGACCATCACCAACCAATCACACACCAGATCCAGACTGACCATCACCAACCAATCACACACACACCAGATCCAGACTGATCATCACCAACCAATCACACACACACCAGATCCAGACTGATCATCACCAACCAATCACACACACACCAGATCCAGACTGACCATCACCAACCAATCACACACACACCAGATCCAGACTGACCATCACCAACCAATCACACACACACCAGATCCAGACTGACCATCACCAACCAATCACACACACACCAGATCCAGACTGACTATCACCAACCAATCACACACACCAGATCCAGACTGATCATCACCAACCAATCACACACACCCTTCCTTGGGGGTTTGGCATGTGGGGGAGGCGTAGCTCACCAACTAATGACTGTTTTTAGACCAAGAGTTACTGGTTCAATTCCCACCATGTCTCGAATCTCTAACTGTCCCTGGAGAAGACACCTAACCCCCTGTTTCTCCTACCATTGGCGTCGTCATGGCAACCAGCTGCGGTGAAAAGCAGCACAGTGTTCTCCTCATGAGGAGTCAATAATGTACAACCGTCACTATTATTCTGCCCGTACGTGTACGTGTTGTTTTCCTTCCACGCTACAAAATACCATGCATGTTAGTTTTACCCAGCGCTTCTCAATTATTACCTGTTGCGCCCCCCCCCACTCTCCACCGTGACTATAATTAGTATCATTTGTCTATGACATTGTTCTACGTACACCTCTGCATAACATTGTATCCTCATTAACATAAAGAAAACAAAAAAAAAGTGGATGTGTAATTACACTTTATTCTAGAACGGAAAAAAAAAAACATGTTCCACAGGGTCACACGCCCCCCCCCCCAAGGTGGAGCGCCCCACTATTTGAGAAGCACTGGTTTAACCGCTTATGGACAAATGATATTTACAACTTCAATGGCAGAGCAGTGCTTGGCACAGTGGTTGGCACAGTGGTCTCATTGCAAGAAGGTTGTGGGTTCAAATCCAGGGCGAGGGATGAGATTAGGAAAGCTGGCCTTTTTTTTGTGGAGTTTGTATGTTCTACCCATGTATGGGCAGGTTTCCTCCGGGTACTCCGGTTTCTTCCCAGCTTTTATTGTCATGGTTCCTCACCTGCTTCCAGAGGGAGCCCTGAAAGGTCCTAATCACCCTGATTGGGTGACACCTGTGATTATTACTGATTCCCAACATCTGTGCACCCTGCCATCTATTTAAGGGGAATCACCCTAGACTTCCCTGCGGGGTCTTACCATCCCTTCCAGCCAGGTCACCCTCGTTGCCTGACCATGTTTTGAACTTTGTTACTATTTGTCCTTTATTTGAAACCTTGCGTTAATCCTCTCCTTCTTTATTTACAGACTTTCCTGAATTGAGTTAATAAACCTTGTTTGAAGTCCTTCTATTGGGTCCTCCTCTTTCCACATCCTCAAAACCTTGACATCCATAGGTTGAGAACCCCTCGAAAATGAGATGGGGGGAGGGGCTTATCCTCCTAATATTTTTTATTTATTGGAAGGATAAGCCCCGCCCACATGACATCAGACCTCTCATGTTTGAGGGGGTCCGCAACCTATGGAAGGTGGGGAAAACCCAGCATACACAGGGAGAACATGCAAACTCCAAACAGAAAGGCAAGTGTTTGAAACCTCATCCTCCACCCGGGGTTTGAACCCACCACCTTGTTGCTGTGAGCCCACTGTGCCAACCACTGTGCCACCATGCTGCCAATAAAACATTAAAACATGAGCTTCTCCTTCTTAAATAAATACCATCTCTGTCTCTGCCCTACCAGCCCATACGGATCCATCTCCCCCTCCTTCCTGCTCATCGTAGACCACTTGTTTGGTCTTTGCCACCTCTGCTTTCACCTCCCGCTGCACCTCCCTGTACTCCCTGTCTACCCCACACTGAAACGTCAATGGTTTCCATGACAGCTGGCGTGTTTCCTCTGATGTGTGAAAGGTTATTTGTAGATGGTGGTACCCGTCAGACGTGTTGTTTTCAGATAAAGGGGAACTTGATCCACGTTTGACTTCCTCTCGTTTGGAAGCAGCTCATGTGTTGTTATTGATTTCTGACCAATAAGGTGTCTGTGCCCAAACTACGGCCCGCTGAACGATGCCTGATCCACCCGCTGAGGTCTGTCTTTCTGACAACCTCCAGAAAATAATTGTGGTTACCATGGTGAGGGTAGGAACATACATCCTGGTTACCATGGTGAGGGTAGGAACATACATCCTGGTTACCATGGTGAGGGTAGGAATGTAGATCCTGGTTGTCATGGTGAGGGTAGAAACATACATCCTGGTTACCATGGTGAGGGTAGTACCATACATCCTGGTTACCATGGTGAGGGTAGGAACATACATCCTGGTTACCATGGTGAGGGTAGGAACATACATCCTGGTTACCATGGTGAGGGTAGGAACATACATCCTGGTTACCATGGTGAGGGTAGGAACATACATCCTGGTTACCATGGTGAGGGTAGGAATGTAGATCCTGGTTGTAATGGTGAGGGTAGAAACATACATCCTGGTTACCATGGTGAGGGTAGGAATGTAGATCCTGGTTGTCATGGTGAGGGTAGAAACATACATCCTGGTTACCATGGTGAGGGTAGGAACCTAGATCCTGGTTACCATGGTGAGGGTAGAAACGTAGATCCTGGTTACCATGGTGAGGGTAGGAACGTAGATCCTGGTTACCATGGTGAGGGTAGGAACGTAGATCCTGGTTACCATGGTGAGGGTAGGAACATACATCCTGGTTACCATGGTGAGGGTAGGAATGTAGATCCTGGTTGTCATGGTGAGGGTAGAAACATACATCCTGGTTACCATGGTGAGGGTAGGAACATACATCCTGGTTACCATGGTGAGGGTAGGAACATACATCCTGGTTACCATGGTGAGGGTAGGAATGTAGATCCTGGTTGTAATGGTGAGGGTAGAAACATACATCCTGGTTACCATGGTGAGGGTAGGAACCTAGATCCTGGTTACCATGGTGAGGGTAGAAACGTAGATCCTGGTTACCATGGTGAGGGTAGGAACGTAGATCCTGGTTACCACGGTGAGGGTAGGAACGTAGATCCTGGTTACCATGGTGAGGGTAGGAACGTAGATACTGGTTACCACGGTGAGGGTAGGAACGTAGATCCTGGTTACCATGGTGAGGGTAGGAATGTAGATCCTGGTTACCATGGTGAGGGTAGGAACATAGATCCTGGTTACCATGGTGAGGGTAGGAACGTAGATCCTGGTTACCATGGTGAGGGTAGGAAGGGAGATCCTGGTTACCACGGTGAGGGTAGGAACGTAGATCCTGGTTACCATGGTGATGGTAGGAACATAGATCCTGGTTACCATGGTGAGGGTAGGAACGTAGATCCTGGTTACCATGGTGAGGGTAGGAACGTAGATCCTGGTTACCATGGTGAGGGTAGGAATGTAGATCCTCGTTACCATGGTGAGGGTAGGAACATAGATCCTGGTTACCATGGTGAGGGTAGGAACGTAGATCCTGGTTACCATGGTGAGGGTAGGAATGTAGATCCTGGTTACCATGGTGAGGGTAGGAATGTAGATCCTGGTTACCATGGTGAGGGTAGGAATGTAGATCCTGGTTACCATGGTGAGGGTAGGAATGTAGATCGGCTTGTAAATCCAGAGCTTTGTTTTTCAACTCAGTTCTTTCTTCACCTCGACGGATCGATGCAGTGTCCTAGTTACCGCAGACGTAGCACCGATCCGTCAGTCGATCTCCCGCTCCATCCTTCCCTCACTGTGACCAAGACCCTGAGATACTTAAACTCCTCCACTCCACTCGGGAGGAGTGGAGCAGGAATAAAGGGTGCCCCTCCTCCGGCGACTCTGGCACCGTTTGAAACTAAAGCTAGTAGATTGTTTTCCATCCGAGAAGGAATGAATTCCTGCGCCAGTGGATCAGGTTTGCATCGACTGGAACGTTCCATTCCTGACTGAACATTTGCATAATGGAATTATAGGCTCAGCCATGCCACGTCTTTAGTGGACCATTAGGCAGGCCTTTACTGGACCGTAATTAGTGGCTTCTGCCCTTCACCTTCATTAGCATGCAAATGAAAATCCTCAACACTAAGAAATATTTGGCGCATTGGAAGAAAAATGCCAAAGTGATTAACAGACAATCTGAGAGGAAATAGCTTTTCTAAAGCGGTCACAATGAGACACGGTAAAGTGGTGAAGTGCTAACAGGTTGATCGGGGCGAGCGTTTCGTAGACCACCCTCTCTTTGTCCTCAATCAGAGGAAAAATCAACCAGCTGTTCTGCCTCTTTACAATCGGCCTTTTCATTCCACACTTTATTCTATTTTCTGTCTGGTGTTCATCCGGCTCACAATACGTCCTGTCAGAGCTTCTGTCTGCATACGTTTAACACCACCTAATAAGACACTTATAAACTATCTGATGTCATTTGCAAGTCTAATCAACTCATTTCAATGAAACACTGATTAGCATGAATACAATTGAACTTTGAAGACGTGTCAGACAAGACGCCGCCAAAAGAAACTCGACATATACGAATTAATCATAGCCGGGGAGCACAGCGGAGCGTGTGGAGCCAAACATGTGGGGATGCCGATGGAGTGTGGGGATCGGCGGGGGGTGTGACGGGTTAGGGCTCAGGGGTGTGACCGAAAATTCATATCACGTCGTTTTGGGTCCTGAAATTGACTGGATCTGACTGTTAGATTTGACACTCCTCCCAAGTGGAGGAGTTTAAGTATCTCAGGGAATGTTCACAGTGGGTGAAGGATGGAGAGGGAGATCGACTGACGGATCGGTGCAGTATCTGCAGTAATTAGGATGCTGTATAGATCTGGCAAGGTGAAAAAAGAGCTGAGCCGAAAAGCAAAGCTCTCGATTTACGTTCCTACCCTCACCACGCTAACCAGGATCTACGTTCCTACCCTCACCATGGTAACCAGGATCTACGTTCCTACCCTCACCATGGTAACCAGGATCTACGTTCCTACCCTCACCACGCTAACCAGGATCTACGTTCCTACCCTCACCATGGTAACCACGATCTACGTTCCTACCCTCACCATGGTAACCAGGATCTACGTTCCTACCCTCACCATGGTAACCAGGATCTACGTTCCTACCCTAACCGTGGTAACCAGGATCTACGTTCCTACCCTCACCATGGTAACCAGGATCTACGTTCCTACCCTCACCATGGTAACCACGATCTACGTTCCTACCCTCACCACGCTAACCAGGATCTACGTTCCTACCCTCACCATGGTAACCAGGATCTACGTTCCTACCCTCACCATGGTAACCAGGATCTACATTCCTACCCTCACCACGCTAACCAGGATCTACGTTCCTACCCTAACCGTGGTAACCAGGATCTACGTTCCTACCCTCACCATGGTAACCAGGATCTATGTTCCTACCCTCACCATGGTAACCAGGATCTACGTTCCTACCCTCACCATGGTAACCAGGATCTACGTTCCTACCCTCACCATGGTAACCACGATCTACGTTCCTACCCTCACCATGGTAACCAGGATGTATGTTTCTACCCTCACCATGGTAACCAGGATCTACGTTCCTACCCTCACCATGGTAACCAGGATCTACGTTCCTACACTCACCATGGTAACCAGAATCTATGTTACTACCCTCACCATGGTAACCAGGATCTACGTTCCTACCCTCACCATGGTAACCATGTTTAAACTCTTATAAGGACATCAGAGCGTTGAGTTACAGTTTGAATCCGTCCCTGTTCAAACGAAGGAGAGCATAGTGTTGAAACGGGAGCTGAAGATGAGGAGCGGGGAGCGGGGAGTAGAGCAGAGCCAAATCCTTCTACTTCCTTTACCTCAGGGAAACAGGATGAAAATGACACTGCATGCTTTATTCGTACAAATTACGGGCCGTTTGTAGCTTTAACTGATTTATGTATCCAGCAGCCATCTGCAGGAGGGAGAGAATTATCCACAGCTTTGGTTATTAATGGATTTATTTACCCCGTTTCACATCTGCAGCTTTTCTACGGGCTGCCTGTCTGAGAAACAACAGAGACTAAAATCATAAGTCACAGCCGCCGTGTTGAATAAACGCTGGTTTGGTGTAAATCTACACGCTGCGGAGTTTAAAAAAAAAAAGCTCTGAAAGCGGCAGGAGTTTCTTTAAAACAAAGAAGTGAGTTTGAAAAGCGTTGCAGCATCAATACGTGTTAGATTTATGAACCAGATCACGTGTCATGTTTGTTAAACCAACCCAAACATGTTTATATGATGGCTTAGACCAGGGGTAACGGGTGGGCAAAGTTTTTGAATCGTGGGCCACATTGAGTTCTAACATTTGACCAGGGGTCTGGAACAGGATCAGATGGATGGCATGTTATGGTACCCGCTAGATTAGACCGATAGAATGACGCTAGATTTTAAACAAGCACTAAATGTTACATCAAGAGCATTAATTTTTAAATCTAGCAACGCTAGGTTTGAAATCTAAGCGCTTGATGTAACATTTTGTTTGTTTTAACATCTAACACGCTTGTTTACGTGTGTGTATTGGCCCTGATTGCTTTCCATATGTGTACACACTGTTTATTTTGTGGGCATCACGGAGACACACACATTTTAATGGGAGCAGTGTTGTTCTATATTTGGCTCCATCGAGTCATGAAACATCATAATTACAGGAAAAATAAAACATTAACAAGGTCTATTTATTTATTAATTTTTTCAAGTTCGTCGGCTGGATCAAAACATTTAATGGGCCACATGTGGCCCGCGGGCCGTAGTTTGCCTATGCTTGGTTTAAGACAACTAAGTGAGTTTGAAAAGCGTTTCAGCTTTAATGGTTGTTAAATTTATGAACCAGATCATGGTCGTGTTTGTTAAACCAACCCAAACACGTTTATATGACGGCTTATATTAAACTAAACAGATCAATGATGATGAAACCCTTTTTATTTCATCCTCCGATCGAAACGAGCTCCCGTAAACCTTCCAGCAGATCATTACAAGCTTTTAATCAGCTCAATATGTAAATGAGGTTCATGCTGTTTGATTCAGCAGGTCAGAAAAAGTCTTAAGTGTCAGACATCATGGAGATCAGAGTGAGTAAACGGAGAGAAAAGCAGGTTCATTTTCATCTTGTTTTGTTCTGTCGGGACGTCACAGTAGAGCTGTAATCAGGCCTGAAAAGTTCGCCCTATGCCCGGCAGAATTTGGCCCAAACCCGGACCAAACCCGGCCTGAGAAGAACATTTTGGTTGACAGCCTGAACCCGTTTAGAGCCTGACATTATTCAAATGTTCGCATGGCGCATGCGAACATTTGAATGTTCGCATTTTCTTCAAAATAAGCGGTGCGTCTTTTCGTGCGGTGCGCCTTGTGTGTGAGAAAAGACGGACCTAAAAGAAAACGCGGTGCCCGCGAGGCGGACCTGAAAGAAAAGGCATGAGAACGTTAAAGAGTGAAGTGTGAGCGGCGTGGGAGCGATGGATGACCGAAGGGTGGAAGGCAGCGCCGGGCGAGTTACGCTACAGTTTGCCAATGGATTGTAGATGCTTGGACTAACGTGTCTGCTGGTACTGTTATCCGAGCTTTCTCAAAAGCTGGTATCCTTTCTGAGGAGCCGCACAGTACAGACAGTGACTTTGACAGCGAGGAGCGAAGTGGACCTGCTCTGAAACAGAGGATGAGGACTTTGATGGATTTGAATAAAGACTATTACCGGTAATGTGTTTGTTTAGTATCGTTACTACTTAAATAAAACACAACCAAACTCAGTTTTGCTCCCGATCTATTTTTTAATACACACATTTACATGCTTGTGTGTGTGTTGTTGTAAGGCGGTGTGTGACTGAGACTGCGCCTTTTTGTACGATGCGCCTAATGGTCGTGAAATTACGGTATTGACACTTTTGAACTAAAAAAAAATACAATTAGTGTGTTTTTATTAGCGCATCACGTGACCCCCAGGGGCGGATCCAGGGCGGAGCGTGGGAGGCACACATCCCGTCCTTTTGGTCCACAAAAAAAAAATAAAAGAAGTAGAAAGGAAAGGAGATTAGCTAAAGGAGCCCCTTGCACGTCCAGCGATTGGGCACCGAAATGCTGGAAATGACTCTTATTTTTCAAAATGTTCTGGGGGGGATGCCCCCCGCAACCACCTAAACTGGCTTTGTCAATTACCCCCTGCATGGGAGCAGTGTTGTTATATTTTTGGCGTCATCTAGTGACGAAACACCGGAATTACAGGAAATAAAACATCAAGAAGGTTTATTAATATAATTTTTTCAAGTTTGGTGGGCCGGATTAAAACGTTTAACAGGCCGCATGTGGCCCTCGGGCCGTAGTTTGCCCATGCCTAGAGTAGACCTAAACAGACTATTCTATTCCTTAAATGTCCAAAATACAGAGAGAAAAGTTTCTACAGGATCCCAGAGGGGTCATAAATCTGCTTTAGATCGCTGTCTTAAAGATAACGAGTTCATTTTTCTTCTTCTCTGGAAAAAAACAAGGTTTTCTTTTGGAAAGAAAAGAATTCATCTCGTTATCTTCAGAGAACAAACGAGATGTCGGACATCTGAGGTTAGTTTGGATCACTCAAAGTCCAGGCCTGGTGGAGATAAACTGGTCTGCTTTATGTCCCGGTACAGACCAGCTCTCTGCCCACCAGTACGGCTTCTGGCACACGAGACATTCTTAATGGCATGATAACGAAACGATTGGCAGTTTAAAGGTCCCCTATTATGCAAAACTGACTTTTATGAGGTTTTAACCTTTTATTTTACTTAGTACTACCCCAAACAATCCCCCAAAGTGTGTTTTATTGTGATTCATGCTATTTTGAGATATTTAAATTCAAAGTAAGGGGCGTGTTCTCCAAACCTCTAACGACTGGTGTAACATAGTGACGTACATCTGTTTTTTGTTCAGCCCCCTGCAGCTCAAACACCCTCCCCCACTTCTACCTGCTCTCCACCCTGATATCCACCCATTTCCGTGCTTCACTCTACTGTGAAGCACACCTCGCCCCTCCCGCTCCACGCTGTGCTGGGTGGGTGGGGAAATCACAATGAATGACAACCAATCGCAACCAACGGGGCGGGTCCCGGGAAAAAAAAAATAAAAAAAGACTGAAACAAGCTGTTTTGACTTCCGGGTCTGAAACTGCGCTCCTAAACAGGGTAGTATTTATAAACTTTTGTGTTGAGATTGTGGCGGAATGTAAAATTATGCATATCAGATACATAGCACAGGATAAAATAAGGGAAAAAAAAGCATAATAGGGGACCTTTAATGTTTTTATTGATGTTTTAAAGCAGGAAAAACATCAATCCTACCGTCACCACGGTAACCAGGATCTACGTTCGTACCCTCACCATGGTAACCAGGATCTACGTTCCTACCGTCTCCATGGTAACCAGGCTCTACATTCCTTCCCTCACCATGGTGACCACAATCTATGTTCCTACCCTCACCATGGTAACCAGGATCTACGTTCCTACCCTCACCATGGTAACCAGGATCTACGTTCCTACCCTCACCATGGTAACCAGGATCTACGTTCCTACCCTCACCATGGTGACCACAATCTACGTTCCTACCCTCACCGTGGTAACCAGGATGATCGTCATCAGATGAACCACCTCTACTTCCCCTTTCTGGAGTCTCTGACTTCCCTCAGAGGGCTGGTACCAGTTCTACCAGATCAGAAAACTCCCATTTGAGGCCAAATGAGAGCAGCCAATCAGACCGAGTCCGTCCAGGGAAAGAGAGAATGATGGAAGACGTTTGATCAGTCGATCCGTCCCTCGTTCCCTCGTCTTTCATCTTCGGTGGCACAAAGCTAAGAGTTATACAAACTTCATGAGGTTGTTTTTTTCAGAAGCTTCTTCGTTGATTCTTTGTTTTAATCTCAGAGGAAATTAGTCTCCTTAGAGAATCCGTCTGTTCTACAAAACACTCAAACTTTTAGCAGCATGGTGGCTCAGTGGTCTCACAGTAAGAAGGATGCAGGGTTCGTATCCCAGGTAGGGGACGAGGTTGGAAACACTAGCCTTTCTGTGTGGAGTTTGCATATTCTCCCCGTGTATGCATGGGTTTCCTCCCAAACTCCAAAATCAAGCGTGCTAGGTTGAGGACTCCCTCGAAAAACGAGATGACTCATCTCAAGAGGGAGGGTCTTATCGTGAGGGGAGGGGCTTATCCTCCAAATAAAAAGAAAAAAAAGACATGTTGTTGGATGCTTGAGTCTTCGATGCCAACTGCAGACCACCGCTGCTTCACCAGCGTTGCCCTGGCAGCAATAAACATTGCAAACTTCAGCAGAGCGGCTGTGTTTTACGAGCGGGCATGACGTTGCTGGAACAGCGTTGGGCGTTGAAGCAGCGATCCATGGTGGTGATGAACATTGATCTCGTGTTTTCAACGCTTGCTACCGCTAAAGCTACGCCCACTGTTTTCCATTTTATGCGCGATAACGAGCGTTGCCCAAATCCAGCGCTCCTTCCTTCTGTTCAAGGAAGGCTCCGACAAAGTGCAGGGCGTGTTTCTGGGCCGTGAATATTCTTTTTTCCCAATCCTGTCTTCGTTGCCCCGGAGGGTTGGTCGCCATTGTTGTTCTGGCAAGCCGAAGTAGGCATCAACGGATTTAAGTGGGCGTATTCCCAACAGCCAATCAGGAACTGAATAAATTGTTCAATGGATGAACCGTAAGTCTATTCCTTACGTGGTTGCGGGGGTGCCGGAGCCCATCCCGGCTGATTCAAGGCGAGGGGCAGGGTACAACCCAAAGAGGTCGTCAGTCTGTCGACACATACACACTCTCAATCCTAGGGGCAATTTGGTACCAGCCAATAAACCTAACATGCATGGTTTTGGAGGGTGGGAGTAAACTGGAGTACCAGGAGGAAACCCACACAGACACAGGGAGAACATGCAAACTCCACACAGAAAGGCCAGTGTTCCGCGCGGAACTTGAACACAAGACCTTCTTTTGGCGAGGCCACTGTGCTACTCACTGCGCCACCATGCCGCCCATGGATGAACAGATTGGGAAAAAAATATTTGCGTCCAGGCCCTGAAAAAGAGAAAAGAGAAGTGGAACCAGATGTTTCTACACACACAGATCAGAATCAAGCTGAACCAGAACCTCTTCATTCTGCTCCAGCATCCCAGCTAACAATTTAATGTTCCCAGAATGTTCTGGGAAGGTTTTTCAAAGGTTAGCAGAATGTTCTTTGAAGGTTATTTTTGGTTCTCTAAAAGTTCAAACGTTATTTTTTGGTTTTCAGAACGTTTCTCTAACCTCAATTTTAACCATAACGTTTAGAATTTGGTTCTCTCAACGTTCTGGGAAGGTTAGGTTCTAACATAACCACTAGCTAACCTTTAGGGAACCTTCAGAGAACCTCAGGCTAACTATCCCTGGAGGTTCTCAGTTTGCTGGGTGTTCTCTCCTCTGTCCTTCTTCTTTTGGCATGTCTTTTCAGGGGGCGCCACATCAAGTCAGTGTCTTCCATCTAACCCTATCTCCTGTATCCTCTTCAGTCACACCAACTATCTTCATGTCTTCCTTCACTGTATCCATGAACCTCCTCTTTGGTCTTCCTCTAGTCCTCTTTCCTGGTGGTTCCAAATCCAGCATCCTTCTTCTGATGTACTCTCTCTCTCTCTCTGCACATGTCCAAACCATCTCAGTCTGACCTCTCTGACTTTAAAACCTCTAACATGTGCTGTTCCTCTGATCCTGTCCATCCTGGTCACTCCCAGAGAGATCCTCAGCATCTTCATCTCTGATACAAACATCTCTGTTTCCTGTCTTTTCTTCAGTGCTACTGTTTCTAGACCAATCAGCATGGCCGCTCTCACCACACTGTCTCTAGACCAATCAGCATGGCCGCTCTCACCACACTGTCTCTAGACCAATCAGCATGGCCGCTCTCACCACACTATCTCTAGACCAATCAGCATGGCCGCTCTCACCACACTGTCTCTAGACCAATCAGCATGACCGCTCTCACCACACTGTCTCTAGACCAATCAGCATGGCCGCTCTCACCACACTGTCTCTAGACCAATCAGCATGACCGCTCTCACCACACTGTCTCTAGACCAATCAGCATGGCCGCTCTCACCACACTATCTCTAGACCAATCAGCATGGCCGGTCTATCCACGGTTTTGTACACGTTTCTCTCCTCCGTCCAGCAGCCATTAATTTCACTGAGACAGTAAAATATGCTTCTAATTAGCAATTAACCGTCTATTTGTATTAAAATCCTGATGATTAAAGGCCAGGGTTTCTTTCTTTAAATTACAGCTTTCCAGGGAGCAGAACGGATGACTGGCGGAGTGATTAATGGGATCACCGTGAGACGGATCTGTGAACCCGCTCATTTAAAAGCGACGCCATAATTGAAGAAAAATGTAGAAATTACCTTTTGACTGTTTTTGTCCACTGAAATTTTAATCAACAAAGATGTGTGATTTAATGAGAGATGGAATAAAAGAAGAAAGTTGACCTGGTCTGTTAGAAACACGCCGTTAGGTTCGTCCAATCAGAAAACACCAGGATCAAGATCAGCAATCACCTCCGTGAAGCACATCTGGGGATTGGGACAAATTGGGACCATGTTAGGTTGATTGGCTGCTATAAAACTGCCCCTTGGAATGTGTGTGTGGATGGTTCCAGCAGTCTGCCATCCACGTCCTGCCCAGACCCAGCATGCTTAGCTTCTGAGGTCTGACCGGATCAGGGATTGGCAGACTGGTATGGCCACACCTATCAGATAGATCAGTGATCGGCTGAATTTGAGAGGATGGAACCCGACTGGATGACGAGGGGTCCAAAGACAGTGTTCGGCTGGAAGGCAGGGTGCACCAGGACCCAGGGGTTATGAGCTCAGTAGGAAGGTAGGTTGGATTTCGGGGTTCTTCTTCTTCTCTTTTTTTTTCCGCTGGAACGTTTCGTCCTGCAGAACTTTTTCCACCAAATTACTTTTGCTCACTTTAATAATTTTTACAGAGTTATAAATCAGACTTCTTCTCATTAACGGCTTTTACATTTAAAGAGAAATATTCTTTCAGCCAGAAATTAAACTAAAGTGAATTTTTTGCTCGAGTGAGGACTTTTATTATTTATTTATTTTTACAAAAAGAAAGAATTGCATCATCGCTCAGAGCGGACAGCTTGTTCAATAATTCATACCATTAGTTTTCCTGCTTTAGTGAGCTCTCTGGTTTGGCTAACCTGCCCGGACCTTCGCACCGGCCCGTCCTATTAATCAGACCGCATTGATTTCCTGTTGGAACTAATTAAACTTCTGACATGTGCAGTTGGTTCCTGACGTCTCAATGAGTCACCAGAAACAGACATCTTGATGCCAAACAGAAAAGAGAAGCGAATACAAACGAGGATCCGGAACTTTCTGCTCGTTCAGGGAGAAAAAGTTTAGAAAGTTTTGTGTCCTTCATTCGATCCGAAGAATGATTTCAATCTGAGAAACAGAGTCCTTCACGGATGCTCAACCCATGTCAATCGAACCTTCAGAAAGTACAGTGGAGCGTAGAGGGTAGGAACGTAGATCCTGGTTACCATGGTGAGGGTAGGAACGTACATCCTGGTTACCATGGTGAGGGTAGAAACGTAGATCCTGATTACCATGGTGAGGGTAGGAACGTACATCCTGGTTACCATGGTGAGGGTAGAAACGTAGATCCTGGTTACCATGGTGAGGGTAGGAACATAGATCCTGATTACCATGGTGAGGGTAGGAACGTAAATCCTGGTTACCATGGTGAGGGTAGGAACGTAGATCCTGGTAACCATGGTGAGGGTAGGAATGTAGATCCTGGTTACCATGGTGAGGGTAGGAACGTAGATCAGGGTTACCATGGTGAGGGTAGGAACGTAGATCAGGGTTACCATGGTGAGGGTAGGAATGTAGATCCTGGTTACCATGGTGAGGGTAGGAATGTAGATCCTGGTTACCATGGTGAGGGTAGGAACGTAGATCCTGGTTACCATGGTGAGGGTAGGATTGTAAATCCTGGTTACCATGGTGAGGGTAGAAACGTAGATCCTGGTTACCATGGTGAGGGTAGAAACGAAGATCCTGGTTACCATGGTGAGGGTAGGAACGAAGATCCTGGTTACCATGGTGAGGGTAGGAAGTAGATCCTGGTTACCATGGTGAGGGTAGGAACGTAGATCCTGGTTACCGTGGTGAGGGTAGGAACGTAGATCAGGGTTACCATGGTGAGGGTAGGAATGTAGATCCTGGTTACCATGGTGAGGGTAGGAATGTAGATCCTGGTTACCATGGTGAGGGTAGGAACGTACATCCTGGTTACCATGGTGAGGGTAGGATTGTAAATCCTGGTTACCATGGTGAGGGTAGAAACGTAGATCCTGGTTACCATGGTGAGGGTAGGAACGAAGATCCTGGTTACCATGGTGAGGGTAGGAAGTAGATCCTGGTTACCATGGTGAGGGTAGGATTGTAAATCCTGGTTACCATGGTGAGGGTAGGAACGTAGATCCTGGTTACCATGGTGAGGGTAGAAACGTAGATCCTGGTTACCATGGTGAGGGTAGGAACGTAGATCCTGGTTACCATGGTGAGGGTAGGAACGTAGATCCTGGTTACCATGGTGAGGGTAGGAACGTAGATCCTGGTTACCATGGTGAGGGTAGGAACGTTGATCCTGGTTACCATGGTGAGGGTAGGAATGTAGATCCTGGTTACCATGGTGAGGGTAGGAACGTAGATTCTGGTTACCATGGTGAGGGTAGGAATGTAGATCCTGGTTACCATGGTGAGGGTAGGAATGTAGATCCTGATTACCATAGTGAGGGTAGGAACGTAGATTCTGGTTACCATGGTGAGGGTAGGAATGTAGATCCTGGTTACCATGGTGAGGGTAGGAACGTAGATCCTGGTTACCATGGTGAGGGTAGGAACGTAGATCCTGATTACCATGGTGAGGGTAGGAACGTAGATCCTGGTTACCATGGTGAGAGTAGGATCGTAGATCCTGATTACCATGGTGAGGGTAGGAACGTAGATCCTGGTTACCATGGTGAGAGTAGGATCGTAGATCCTGGTTACCATGGTGAGGGTAGGAACATCAATACTTGTCAATAATCAGACTTTTCTGCCAATTTGGTTTGGATTTAACTAGATTTTAATCAGGATTGAAACTCTCGTTACTCATTAATCGCCAAGCTCGACACCTAGCCGTAAAGATGGCGTGTTCGCTTGCTGGTTACCCGGATAGACAGATGTTTTTTTTCTCGGTTCTGCAGGTTTTCTTCTCGTATGAAGGTGAGGAAGCGAAGAGCTGATGGAGGACGACAGGAGCTGCTTCTTCCGCACCAGGAAATAATCACGTTCATATGCTAATGCCGCTATAGTCTACATTCTACGTCCTGCTAATTAGTTTAAGAAAAAACTTCACATTCTTTCTATAAGTTAAGACAATTAGAGAGTAAATTATTCACATCTCTAAAGTTGTTCTTCTCAGGCTGAGTCACCTCAGCTAATTATCTCACATGTGGGATGGATGAAGTTCTGCAGGAGATCCCGCTCGGTTTGAACAAACAAGCAGAACTCCACAATTATCCTCCATCATGGAGCTTCTCTCCAACATTACACTCTGCATCTTCCTCTAGTTTATCCCTGCTGTTTTATGAATTCACAATTACACCTCATTAATGTGTCATTTGCATAATTAGAAGGAATGGGGACAGCATGCGCGGTGGGAATACGCCGTACCTGCAAGACAAGTTGGAGCTGCGTGTTTTCTCCTCCTCAGGTTTCTGCCAAGGTTGATTATTAATAAATTTGGGCTAAAATCTGGGACAAACTCTTCTGAATCCTGAACAAACTTCTACACGTTTTTTTTCTCGCTTTCAGCCGCATAAATTCCTGGAGTTTAATTCGGGCTGATGGAGAGCGTGACGTGGAAAAGCCAGAGAGTTTATTGAGCCTGCACAGGTAGTTTAACCCACCCTCCCTGGGTTATTTGGAAGATAAATGAAAGCAGGGAAACAGATGACAGGTCTTTAGCTCAACTATAAAATGCAATTAACCAGCAAATGAGGCCGGGAAAGCCGTTCTGACCAGTGGGCAGCAGGCGAACGGGTAACCACGGTGATTCATGGCCACTCCCAATCAAATAACTCATTTTTAAAGACTTTTAAACAACTTGATGTAAAGACTTCATTTTTAAAGACTTTTATTTTGTAAACAAACGTCTGAAACAAGGCTTTTAATTTGATTAAAATGGTCGTTTAAAGCAAATAAAATTATTCATACAATTGAGTCATTTCTAAGATTTAACTTCCTGTTTTTAAAAACAGATCAACAGACGGATCGGTGCAGCATATGCAATAATTAAGACCCCTCACCATGGTAAGCAGGATCTACGTTCCTACCCTCATCATGGTAACCAGGATCTATGTTCCTACCCTCACCATGGTAACCAGGATCTATGTTCCTACCCTCACCATGGTAACCAGGATCTATGTACCTACCCTCACCATGGTAACCAGGATCTATGTTCCTACCCTCACCATGGTAACCAGGATCTACGTTCCTACCCTCACCATGGTAACCAGGATCCACGTTCATACCCTCACCATGGTAACTACGATCTACGTTCCTACCCTCACCATGGTAACCAGGATCTAGTTCCTACCCTCACCATGGTAACCAGCTGTGGGTGGTGACTGAAAGAACGAAAATACGTAAGCAGCCGCAATGAGCTTCCTCTGCGGGATGGCTGCGCTTTCTCTCAGAGATAGAGGGCAGAGCTCAGCCTTCTGGAAGGATTTCCAAGGGGAACTCCACCTAGATGGAGTAGAGCCAAGAGAAGCCAGATGGGGGGTTCTGCCATCTGTTTGGGATGCCTCCCTCTCTGGTGAGGTGTTCCGTTCCACCAGGAGGAGACCCAGAGGCAGACCCCGGACCTGCTGGAGAGACTATGTCTCACAGCTGGCCAGGGAACACCTCAGGATCCTCCTGGTGAGATGGAGGATGCAGTTGGGGTGAGGGAAGCCCGGGTTTCCCGTCTGAAGCTGGCGCTGCTCTTGTTTCTCTTAAATAAACAAATTTAATCCAATCAAATTCAAAATATTCCCAACAAGTTCAAACTGTTTTCTTTCTTCTTCAGAAAGACTGAACGCTGGAACTTCATCAGGGACTGTTTACACGCCGCCCACCATCCATCCACCCGCAGCCCATCGCTCCAGTACCTCAGCAAGGCCTTTTGTTCTCCTCCATAATACATCTTTATTAGGATAATCCCGTTGCTCCGGTGCTTTCCTCACACTCCATTAGTCTTTATCCAAATCATGTAGGTACAAACAGGCTGCGGACGGAGGGAGGGAAAGCTCTGCGGACATCACTGATGGATAATTGCTTTAACTTTTCTCAGGCAGCCGGTGGATGGAGAGGCCTTCGGCGATGTGACGGGCGGGTTCCGGGCGAATCCGTGCACCCGGGTCCGGAGATTTATGGCTGTAGCTCGTCGGAGCCGCTGGGGGAAATCTTTAGGGGGTTTTCACATCTCTCCATTTGTTTTGCGAGTTCCTGATGTTTCCTTTAATGTGCTGCGAGCATCCCCATGAGAAGCTTGTTCTCAAGTTCAGGCTTCATTTAGTTCCCCTGCTCTTCTCTGGAGATAAACCCTGACACACAGACCTCTCCGCTCTCCTGAGGAGCCATTAATCCAGGAAAAGAAAAAAGAAGAGGAGGCTGATCCACCTGCTGAGCGGCGCCATGTTTTTCTGGATTGGAATCAGATCGGTTTTATTTCAAAAGAACAAGTGTTGTTTCATGAACTCGTGACATTTTAGCAGGAAGCTATTTCTCATTCTGTCTCCGTTGTTTTCACATAAAAACACTGTTTTTATTTGAGTTTTAAGAGTTGAGCTTCTTCCAGGGGCGGATCCGGAGAGGGGTCCAGGGCCGGATCCAGAGGGATACGGGGGCTGCACCAGCTTTCTCAATGACCTCACGTCCCCCGCCCCTCCTTTAGAAAATCCTGGACCCGCCCCTGTCTTCATCAGTGAGGAATGTGGAGTCTTCATGGACGTGTGGAGATGATCCGTGCTGGAGTGAATCAGAAGGAATGAAGACAGGATCTTCTGAGGGACATCACAGGTAAATATTAACCTGCATTTCAATTTTATGCTGCAAAAGTCTGGAACAAACTTCCTGAAGCCGTGAGACAGGCCTCTACTGTGACAATGTTTAAATCTAGGCTGAAAACACTTCTGTTTAACTGTGCTTTTTATTAATTGCTCTTTTTTTAATCTGTTTTAATGATTTTATCTATTTAATTTTTAAACTTTTTGATTCTATGTTTTGTGATTTTAATGCATTCTTTTTCTTTTCTTTCTTGTGAAGCACTTTGAATTACATTTTGTATGAATTGTGCTACAAATAAACTTGCCTTGCCTTATCATTTCAAAACTGCATATAAATATGTAAGATAACATTCTGTCGTCTTCCGCTTATCAGGGGCCGGATCGTCGGGGGCAACAACCTCAGACGGGAAACCTAGGCTTCTCTCACCCCGGCTGCATCCTCCATCTCACCCAGGCGGATCCTGAGGTGTTCCCTATCCAGATGTGAGACATAGTCTCTCCAGCAGGTCTGGGGTCTGCCCCTTGGTCTCCTCCCGTTGTGACAAGCCCGAAACACCTCGCCCGCGAGGCGCTCAGGTGGCATCCTGACCAGATGCCCGAACCACCCCATCTGGCTGCTCTCGACCTGGAGGAGGAGCGGCTCGACACCGAGCTCCTCCCAGATGGCAGAGCTCCTCACCCGATCTCTGAGTGAGAGCCCAGCCACCCTGAGGAGGAAGCTCATTTTGTTACATTTACTTTTTACATAAAAAGTCAAATTTACACCAGTTACTTTTGTACTTTTACTTAAGTAGATTTTTTTATCGGTACTTTTACTTTTACTTAAGTACTTCATCCACCACTGGTAACCACTGCGTCACCGTGAAGCTTGGTATTAATTAAATACGTCCTGTCTTTGTGTTGGATTTTTTCCAGGTGTTTCCAGGAGGATTAATTCAGCAGGTAGATTAGAAACTAATTAAACTGAATTATTTCTGCTTCCTGTTTGTGTTTTTAAAGGAAATTACTTTCTGATTGAATCTTCTTCAATTACAGAAGGTCCAGCCGCGGCGAGATAAGAAAGATGGAGGAACTTCTGTTTGTCCCATCGTTTACCCGCCACGTCTCCGCCGGCCAGCCGAAAAAAAAAACAGACGACGATAAATCTTTATTGAAGCAATTATGGAGCAAATGTTATTTACACCACGTAATTGTGCGGGGGTATCATAGAAATTAAAGCTCGCGGGGGCTAAAACGGACAGCAATTAATTTCTGCTGACAGGATCAGCAAACAGCAACAAAGAGCGTTTCCCCAGGAGGTGAGAAAAACTCCTCTAATGTACTCACAACATCTCTCCATTTCCATATAAATAACTTCCAAAGAAATGAGAAACTCATTTACGGAGCTGAAAAGAAATCAATTACGCCAACAAACAGGCAGGAGCGTCCCGCAGACCTTGAGAGGAACGGCGTCTTATAGGACATGCTAATGGCTAAAGCGCATAATGTGCACTGACGGACGGACGGGGGAACGCGGAGGGGGGCTCGGCTTGTAAATGTCAAGTGCACATACAAGACCACACACAGCTTATTAAAAAGCTGTCACTAGCGGAGAAGAAGCTAACAGGATGCTCCAGACTTGATGAGGATTTATTACCTACTGCCATCTTTACTAAATGGCATTCTTAGACTGTGAGTCTT
>CACRXE010000022.1:730000-785000 GCA_902685375.1 Neostethus bicornis
CGTCTCCTCGCTAAGCCGACACCCCCGTTTTCTCGTCGTCCATCTCAGATGGGATTTTATGTTCTGAGTGATTTGAATTTAAAAAGTGTCTAAATCCACAGAGCAAACTTCAAATAGGATTGTCTTCGTGTTTAACAGGAAAGGTGAAGCAATGCGGTATGTAGGTCACCGTGCTGCTTCACCGGACAAATCCTCTCACACACTCACTACGCCACCTCTTTAACCAAAGCTGACCAAAGAAAAGGAGCCGCCGGCGCATCCTGTCTTCATCCTGAACCTGAAATTTATCAGACGAAGAAAGATGGCCGCGTTAAGTGGATGAAAGAAGGGGAAGAAAAACAGATTCTTCAGAGAAACAGAAAAAAGAACAAACGCTGAATATTAAAATAAAACTGGATGTAAATAAACGGGTTCCTTCCGCTCGACAAATAGGAAGTACCTTCAGAGGCTTCAGGTTCAGTTTACCGTATTTTTAACGCCCAGAAGGCGTGGGTTTGTAAACAATCCACCCCACACCTCCTTCAACATTCTCACAGTGTCCTCTACTACGTCTCCAACACACACACACACAGACTGATGGAGGTGGTGAGGAGGGTGGAGTAGGACCCTGATGTGTTGCCAGTTTAATGAAGGAAGAGAAGAACCAGACAGAACTCAATAAGATGAGTAATCAGAGGGAGACCCCAGCTGGACGTCAAGGGGACCAGAGGGATGGAGCTCGACCGGAAGGAGACCCCAGCTGGACGTCAAGGGGATCAGAGGGATGGAGCTCGACCGGAAGGAGACCCCGGCTGGACGTCGAGGGGACCAGAGGGATGGAGCTCGACCGGAAGGAGACCCCGGCTGGACGTCGAGGGGACCAGAGGGATGGAGCTCGACCAGAAGGAGACCCCAGCTGGACGTCGAGGGGACCAGAGGGATGGAGCTCGACCAGAAGGAGACCCCAGCTGGACGTCGAGGGGACCAGAGGGATGGAGCTCGACCAGAAGGAGACCCCGGCTGGACGTCGAGGGGATCAGAGGGATGGAGCTCGACCGGAAGGAGACCCCGGCTGGACGTCGAGGGGACCAGAGGGATGGAGCTCGACCAGAAGGAGACCCCAGCTGGACGTCGAGGGGACCAGAGGGATGGCGCTTGACTGGGTAACGAAGAGGCCAGGTGTAGAAGGTTGGGAAGATGATTGAGGACGAGAAGGATGAAGTTCCGCAGGAGGACACCAGGAGCTCAGGGAACGCAGGGAATGCTTGAGCAGGGGCTTGCTTGGCACTAAACCCTGCCCAAGGCACCGAACCTGCCCAGGACACCAAACCTGCCCAGGACACTAAGCGTTTCCTCCTTTAACTTGTTAAACTGCGTTCGGATTCCATCTTCCGTCCTGCTTACAGAATGCAGCGTCGCGGCTTCACCAGGAAACCCTGACTCCGTCTTTCAGAACGTCCGACACGTGCTAAATATGTTGTAAAGCTCGCTGACGTTTGATTGGTGGATGCATTTTGTAAACATGCTATGTGAGGCCAGACCTCGGCTGGACATCGAGGGGACCAGAGGGTTGGAGCTCAGCAGGACGAGGATCGGAGGTATAGCTAAGAAGGAAGGCAGGGTGCACCAGGAGCCAGAGTTATGAAGCCCCCACTGCAGGCCAGTGGAGCAGTGTGCAGATGGAGACGCAGCAGAGGAATGGAGCAAGGGATCGATCCAGCAGGAAGTGATCCAGCAGGAAGTGATCCAGCAGGAAGTGATCCAGCAGGAAATGATCCAGCAGGAAGTGATCCAGCAGGAAATGATCCAGCAGGAAGTGATCCAGCAGGAAATGATCCAGCAGGAAGTGATCGAACAGGAAGTGATCCAGCAGGAAGTGATCGAACAGGAAGTGATCCAGCAGGAAGTGAGGGATGCCAGGGTTCGAACAGTCCACAGTGAAACAAGACACACCTGGTGATCAGGGCCAGGTGTGCCAGATTAGGGCAGAGAGCAGACTAGGATGGATCAAAACTGCACTCACCCTGTGTGTGTGTGTGTGTGTGTGTGTGTGTGTGTGTGTGTGTGTGTGTGTGTGTGTACGTGCATATGTACGTGCGTGCGTGCGTGCGTGCTGGACACCTCTGTCTTATCTCTAACGGGGTCGCAGTGGGTGCCGGAGCCTATCCCGTCTGATCACAGGTGAGAGGTAGGATACACCCTGAACAGGTCACTAGTCTGTTGCAGGATCTCTCACACACACACACACACACACACACACACACACACACACACACACACACACATACACATACACTCATTCCTTCGGGTAATTTTCTAGCAGCCAATCAACCTAACATGTGTGTTTTTGGAGGAAACCAGAGAAAACCCACACATACACAGGTAGAACATGCAAACTACACACAGAAAGACCAGTGTTTCAAGCCACGCCCCCACTCCGGGACTCAAACTCTGACCTTCTTGCTGTGAGGCCACCGTGCCGCGCCAAAAATAGTCGTACGACTTGAAAATGAATGAAATTCCGACCAAAAATGGTTGAAATTCTGACCAAATTGGACATGTTGTAAAGCCAGGTTTCTCGAAGCAGGAAGTCAGCGAACAGCAGCATATTGTTTTATTCAGTATTCTTTCTTTTTCTCCTGATTTGCCTCCGTCCTGCTGAGCCGAACCCCGAAACCTCAGCATGAAAACAAAGAAACTTTTCCAGCCAACAGCTTCTTGTTTTGTTTGTTTTCTCAGCCTTCAGCTCATGACGTGCCCGTCCCTAATTAACTGGCATGCATCTGTCAGCGTGCTCTCTTTGTCATGCATTCAATCTTAATCTGGCTGACATGTTTGGGTGTCCCAGCTAATTACAGCAGTAATACATGTGTCCATTAGGAACATCCTCCAACTCATTTCAGTCCCAAGTAGCTGGGACGTCTGCCTCCACCGCACTCTGCCCCTCAGCCAACAATCTGCTCCAAACTCATTCCGCATTCTGCCATTCGGACGGTCGGGATTACCACAGGCCTCTCTCTCTGTTTCTCTGAAACGGCAGCAGATAAATAAAAGAAGAGACAAACTCTAACAAGCTTTGCATGAAACATCTGCAGCATTGTTTGGAACGTCCGCTGGTTGGAGATAGGGAGCGTTGCCCCGGACGACGGGTGTTTGAGAACGCGCGTCTTTGAATGTGTAACTTCTGAATAAATTTAATGGAGAGTATGTTTTTTTAATAAAATGGAGTTTTTATGAAGAAAAAGTGTGAGTTTAACGTTTAGAAACTATTTTTTATGGGTTTCTGAACAGAAATGGTTGTGGTTACCAAACCCGCCACTGGAGGGAACCAAAGACCACCTTTTCTTCCCTTAACTCCTACCTGATCACCATGGAAACCACGATCTACAATACTACCCTCACCATGGTAACCAGGATCTACGTTCCTACCCTAACCATGGTAACCAGGATCTACGTTCCTACCCTCACCGTGGTAACCAGGATCTACGTTCCTACCCTCACCATGGTAACCAGGATCTACGTTCCTACCCTCACCATGGTAACCAGGATCTATGTTCCTACCCTCACCATGGTAACCAGGATGTACGTTCCTACCCCCACCATGGTAACCAGGATCTACGTTCCTACCCCCACCATGGTAACCAGGATCTACTTCATACCCTCACCTTGGTAACCAGGATCTACGTTCCTACCCTCACCATGGTAACCAGGATCTACATTCCTACCCTCACCGTGGTAACCAGGATCTACGTTCCTACCCCTCACCGTGGTAACCAGGATCTACGTTCCTACCC
The DNA here is from genome assembly GCA_902685375.1 of Neostethus bicornis. Classification (NCBI taxonomy): domain Eukaryota; kingdom Metazoa; phylum Chordata; class Actinopteri; order Atheriniformes; family Phallostethidae; genus Neostethus; species Neostethus bicornis. The sequence goes on from CACRXE010000022.1 coordinate 733,774, forward strand.
CTCACCATGGTAACCAGGATCTACGTTCCTACGATCACCATGGTAACCAGGATCTACATTCCTACCCTCACCATGGTAAGCAGGATCTACGTTCCTACCCCCACCATAATAACCAGGATCTACGTTCCTACCCTCACCATGGTAACCAGGATCTACGTTCCTACCCTCACCGTGGTAACCAGGATCTACGTTCCTACCCTCACCGTGGTAACCAGGATCTACGTTCCTACCCTCACCATGGTAACCAGGATCTACGTTCCTACTCTCACCGTGGTAACCAGGATCTACGTTCCTACCCTCACCATGGTAACCAGGATCTGGTTTGTGGCGCTTTGCTTTCATACGACACCAAAAAGACTGGCACCTCGATGCTGAGCAGGCATTTAAACAGCTGGACTGGCAAAAGTGATGATCGTTAAAGCTCTATTTTATCATTTGTTTTAAAGACCGATCCCTCCCGCCATCACAGACATGCGCATTAGGGGTCTGATAGTGGGATTTTAAAAAAAAAAAAAAACGTGTTCTTGAAAATGTTCATATTTATAAATAACCCGAGTCCTCCCGAGTCCTCACAAATAAAATATGACATTTCGGGCTTGTTTCGGGCTCGGGCCGGGTTTTATTATCCGCGGGCTCGGGTCGGGTCGGGCTGGATTTTTTTAGGCCCGATCTCACCTCTGGTTGCATGTTAGCATAGATTGCTAACATAGATCTTTACTCCGGGACTCAAACCCCTGACCTTCTTGCTGTGAGGTCACGGTGCAGCTTCTCGGTTACAACGCATTGAACGGATTCCAAACGATAAATAACTTTTCTGTCATGTTAACAAATGTATCTCTAACTTCGACCCACAATGGCTTTAAAAAGTTTTCTTGTTTCCACGCCGATGGTTAAAGATGTCCTCCAAAGCAGGTTAAAAATAATAAGAACCAGTCTGTGTGTCATCACCTTGTCTCCCACGTTTCTTTCCGTTTGTCAGACACACAAATTACTTTTTATTATTACAGCTCTGACAGCGTCCCCATGGCAACTCATTTCCAGACAAGATTATCAGCTCCATTGTGGTCTGCGTTTGGCTTTCAGTGAGAGGATTATTTTAGTACCTGGAGACCAATCAGAGTGCGGAATCACCTGTCTGCTATAAAAGCTTCCTGCAGAGATGCACAGCTAGTCACCATTTCCCAGCATGCACTTGTTTGTTCAATGCATTCCAGAGTGGGCGGAGCCCAAAATCCTCCTACACGCCAAGTAGGAAGTACCCGTTCCGTCATCCTCCACTTGTTCCGGGGTCGGGTCGCATGGGTAACAGCTTCAAACGGGCAGCCCAGGCCTCTCTCTCCCCGGCTGCATCCTCTAGCTCACCCAGAAGGATCCCAAGTTGTTCCCCGGCCAGCCGTGAGACATAGTCTCTCCAGCGGGTCCAGGTTCTGACGCTTGGTCTCCTCCCGGTGGGACGTGCCCGAAACACCTCGCCCGCAAGGCGCTCTGGGGGCATCCTGACCAGATGCCCGAAGTACCCCATCTGGCTCCTCTCGACCTGGAGGAGAAGCGGCTCGACACCGAACTCCTCCTGGATGGCAGAGCTCCTCACCCGATCTCTGAGTGAGAGCCCAGCCACCCTGCAGAGGAAGCTCATTTCAGTCGCTTGTACTCGCGATCTCATTCTTTCGGGTTACCACCCACAGCTGGATACCATGGTGAGGGTAGGAACGTAGATCCTGGTTACCATGGTGAGGGTAGGAACGTAGATCCTGGTTACCATTGTGAGGGTAGGAATGTAGATCCTGGTTACCATGGTGAGGGTAGGAATGTAGATCCTAGTTACCATAGTGAGGGTAGGAACGTAGATCCTGGTTACCATGGTGAGGGTAGGAACGTAGATCCTGGTTACCATGGTGAGGGTAGGGAACGTAGATCCTGGTTACCATGGTGAGGGTAGGAATGTAGATCCTGGTTACCATGGTGAGGGTAGGAACGTAGATCCTGGTTACCATGGTGAGGGTAGGAACGTAGATCCTGGTTACCATGGTGAGGGTAGGAACGTAGATCTTGGTTACCACGGTGAGGGTAAGAACGTAGATCCTGGTTACCATGGTGAGGGTAGGAACGTAGATCCTGGTTACCACTGTGAGGGTAGGAACGTAGATCCTGGTTACCATGGTGAGGGTAGGAACGTAGATCCTGGTTACCACGGTGAGGATAGGAACGTAGATCCTGGTTACCACAATGAGGGTAGGAACGTAGATCCTGGTTACCATGGTGAGGGTAGGAACGTAGATCCTGGTTACCATGGTGAGTGTAGGAACATAGATCCTGGTTACCATGGTGAGTGTAGGAACATAGATCCTGGTTACCATGGTGAGGGTGGGAACGTAGATCGACTTGTAAATCGAGAGGATTTACAAGGATTTACCGTTTAATTCCGAAACATCCCAACATGGTGACATGCGTGTGTTCCATCCCACCAGGATTAGAACCAGAGGCAGACCCCGGACCTGCTGGAGTTACCATGTCTAACAGCATATTCAAACTGGGATCCGAATGTTCGAACCTGTTAGGTCTCCAAAACATAAGCAAGCAGGAGGCGGAGCTTAAAGGGTATAAAAAGGAGAGTCACTCAGCCCTGGAACATGTATTTGTTTGAGCATGTCTGGGTCTTCTGAAGGAAAGAGATGTGCTGAAACTTTGAAAGTCATGCTGGTTTTAAGCCATATTTTTTTATTATCAGTTTAATTCTAAAAACAAACCCTAATGAAGGATTTAACGACATCTCTCCAATGTATGTTCATTTGATTTAAAATAACAGGGTGTAGTAAGAGTGGATGGTAACAGGGTGTAGGGAAGGGGACATGAACCAACAACCCCATGGTAACTGGGTTTAGTGAGAATGCATCATGTGTGAACTATCAATGCAGAAATGAGGACTTTTCCTCAGGATTCAGTTATTATTATAAATGGAAGTGATTCTTGTTGTTTTCCAATGATTTTACTGCTGGTTTTAATCATCTTATTTAGAATGTTATGATGTGAGACTCTGAATGAATCAAACCAGGCTGTGATAATAAAATATGATGAGGACTCTGGTGCTTATTTCTATAATTTTTGGGGATGTGCGTTTCCATCATGGATAGAAATCATCACTAATATGGAAACCGTATCCTTACTATCTATTCTAAAATGACTGTATCTGCCCCACCAGACCAGTCTCTCAAACATGGACATTTTAAAGATTGTTTAGACGTTTAAAGGTTGGACTGTTCGTGGCTGACAGACTTATTTTGAGGAACAGAAAAAGCTCAATCAAGCCTCAGATCGAAGGTTGGATTAAACTCGTAACTGAGACTGAATCCTTTGAATCTTTAATAGCTAAAAGAAACAAAAACAATGGAAAAGATAAATATGGAGTCATTTTATGTCTGTTGTTTTTCTAGTGTTTCATGCCAGCTTTGATTTACCCGTTACCTCCAAACAGATTTAAGTAATCAGACTGTCGGAAACAGTTTGAAGTTCGTATGCAGCCTGTCGTGCGTCCAGTTTGGATTCTGATATTTGTTGTTTTTAATAAACATCTCCGTGGCTACAACCACGACCTCTCGCATTTCAGCGCATCTTCACTTTTCGTGTAAATTTCTTGTTTTACAAGTTTATCCTTTTTGAAGGACACATCAGTATTTTCATTTGTTTTTCGGCCTTTAAACTAGACACCCTCTCGTCCAGTAGCAGTCTCCCTGGGTTGATCAGTCTCTGAGGTGTGCCCATGTTACACTATTTTATTACTAAGTTTAAAATGACCAGAAGGAATTTAAATGTCTCTGCTGTGAGACGTACGGCCTGACTCAAGCAAAGTCAGGGAATGTAGAAGATGTGATGTATAGGAAGTTTGACCTCTGCCTGCTTGGGGACTGAAGCGTCCTTACTCCATCATGTACTCCTCGCCCTTCTCATCTTCAGTCCAATGTGATGGCCGATGAGGACTATTCTTTTCAGACAGAATTTTGAACAGATAAAAACCTACCAGTCGCACTTTGACGTTTTTTTTCACCAGGTCTGGTTGTAACATGAATATGACCGATGAGTACCAGTTTGTCTGGCGTTCTCTGGAACACCTTGTCATTAAGAACTCTTATTGTTACTATTTCAATAGTTTCTTAAAAGTTCCTTTCTGTTTCCAGATGGTGTGAATCCTCAAAGAATTAAAGAAACACACACGAAGCTCTTCTTCAAACATCTAAGCCTTTGTTTTTATTTTTTTACAGCAGTCAGTCTTTAAAAAGTTTACCTCAAACTGATGTGTTGTTGAAAACAGGAGAAACGTAAAGAACTAAATAAAACATAGATTGATGTTTCATGTTGGAGGGGTTCTTTATAACTACATATAACTGTATTCAAACTGGAATCCGAATGTTTGAACCTCTTAGGTTTCCAAAACATGAGCAAGCAGGAGGCGGAGCTTATGGGCTTTGAAAAGGAGAGAAACTCAGCTCTGAAACATTAGTCTGTTTGTTCATGTCTGAGTCTGTTGAAGACAAGAATTATGCTTAAACATTCACTTAAAGTCATGATGATTCTAAGCCATGTTGTACCGCACAGTGAAGCAGTGATGATACCGTTTCTATGGGAAACATCTCAATGTTGGAACGCTCTGTCTTGATACAGTATTTGTTTTTCCGTCTTTCACCTTTTAAACTGAATCCATTTAATATCTCTGTGCTTGTGTGGAATGTTTCATGCCGGCTTTGATTGACTCGTTAAGTAATCAAAGTCTGTCAGAAACAGGTCACAGTTCGTCAAGCATCCAGTTCGGATTCTGATATTTGTTGTTTTTAATAATCATCTCCGTGGTTACAACCACGTGCTCTCACATTCAAGCGGATTCTCACTTTTCTTGGAAATTCTTGTTCTATGAGTTTATCCTATTTTATGGACACATCAGTAGTAGTTCACTACTGAACCCCCATGTGGGTTTTGGCCTTTAAACTAGACACCCTCTCCTCCAGCAGCAGTCTCCCTGGGTTGATCAGTCTCCAAGGTGTGCCCATGATACACTATTTGACCAGAAGGATTTTAAATGTCTCTGCTGTGAGACGTACAGCCTGACTCAAGCAAAGTCAGGGAATGTAGAAGATGGGATATATAGGAAGTTTGACCTCTGCCTTCTTGGGGACTGAAGGGTTCCCCCGAGATGAAAAACCGAACCAGCCGTCACTGAGTGCATCCTCACAGACTCCATTCAGGTCGATACAACCCCTCTTTTGAGCTTTAATCCAAGAATATTCTACATGTCTCTGTGTCAAGATGGCTGACTGGGAGTTCTTTATGTTTTGGAATGGTTCCAAGACAGATTTAAATAATCAGAGTCTTTGTACGTTTGTATTTTGTCCAGTTCGGATTCTGCTGTTTATTGTTTTTAATAAACGTTTTCGTGGCTCCAACCACGACCTCTCGTGTTCTAGGGTGTCTTTCTGTTCTTGGGAATCCTCTTTCCTGTCTCCACTGGACGATTATACTTTAATCTTTATAAACTCTTTAATAAATTCTTTTTAAGCTTGTTTTGTGTCCAGTTCGTATTCTGATGTTTGTTGTTTTTAATAAACATCTCCGTGGCTACAACCACATTCCAGCAGATTCTCACTTTTCTTGGAAATCTCTTGATCTATAAGTGTATCCTATCTGATGGACACATCATCAGTAGTTTTCTACTGGACTCCACGTGTGTTTCATCCTTCAAACTAGACACCCTCTCGTCCAGTAGTGACACTAATAAAATACAATAGTAAAAAATGTTCAACTGAATCTTTGTCCACATGCAGCACAAAGAAAAGACACTCTTTAAGAGGCCATTGTTTCTACACGACTGAGACTTTCCATCATTCCATACCAGCTTTCCTCAGTTCTGGATTTCTCTTATTTAAGTTTAAGTCTTGCTCCAGCCCGCCGAAAACTACCATCTTCTCCATCATATACTCCTCCACATACAGCTCGCCATCTTCATCGTCCTTCTCACGTCCTTCATCGTCTAACGTTCGTAGTTGTTCTGAAGGACGTCTGATTTGGACGCTCTTATGGTGCAAGGAGTGAACCAGATGGTAGGTCTTCCAGAACGAGTTGAAGTTTGACATTAAAGAGGGTTTTTTTTTGTTGGAGTTTCTAGATTCTTCGTCTGATCACGTAGAAAAAAAAAACACACCACGTTTTGTTTCATCTGATCTCGTTTGGAGGTGGTGTTTAAAGCCTACTGGTAACCATAGCGATTTTGGAGAGCTTTTCATCCCGTGAAGCTCAGCAGAGTGTAAGCCGATGCATCTCCGATAAAAATTTACTATTTATAATCTTCCTAATGTTTCAGTGGGATTCTATTATGGATAGAAAGAGTGATAGACCTCACCAGCTCACTTAGAGACTTCAAACAGCTTGTTCCTAAATTCAGAACATTGGTCGTGATGCAGGTAGAACAGGTTACCTGTATTTCGGTTGAAAGACCTCTGTCTTCTCGGAGGCTGAAGGGTTCCCCCGAGATGAAAGACCAAAGAGTGCATTGTCTCAGACCCCATTCAGGTCGATTGAGCTCCTCTTTTGAGCTACAATCCAAGAATATTCTTCAGGCCTCTGTTGGAATGTGTCCACGACAGATTGAAATAATCAGAGTCTTTGTACGTTTGTTTTGTGTCCAGTTTGGATTTTTCTGTTTGTTGTATGCAGATTCTGCTGTTTGTTGTTTTGATTAAATGTCTTGGCTACAACCACGACCTCACGTTTGAGTAGATCCTCACTTTACTTAAGTTAAAGTCTTCCTCCAGCCCGCCGAAAACTACCATCTACTCCATCACATACTCCTCCACATACAGCTCGCCATCTTCATCGTCCTTCTCATGTCCTTCGTAGTCGTAGTTTGGTTAAGTGTGCAAGGACTCATTCGAAGAATGTCAAGGAGCTAAAAACGTGCCCATACAGCACCTGGTCCATGGGGTGGAGTTTGCTTACCATCTTACAACCTGCACCAGTCGACCAGAACAGGATGAAGGTGAAAATTATACAGACACCAACAAGTGGTTCAATGGGAAAGGTGCACGCCCGCCCAGTCAGACGTGTGGGAGCAGGAGGAGAAGACGATGCCTCTTTGTTTGTGTGGATCAAATCATTTCAATCACAGGCCTGAGGGGCATTGGAAGTGGAAACCCTCCAAATGACCACACCGGTCTGACCTAAGTCCATATCTTTTATTGTCCACGTGCTTTTGTATTTTCTGTTCATTATTTTTAATAAATTTTCTAACTACATGATCAAAAAAAAAAGTTGTTCTGTATGAGTCCGTGTAGTCCCTCATGCATCCAGGATGAATGAGGGACTATTGTTCTGTATGACTTCTGAGTGGACGCTCTTGTGGTGTAAGGAGTGAACCAGATGGTAGGTCTTCCATAGTGATTTGAAGGTTGTTGGTGACAGTGCTCCTGAGAATATTCAGCTCATTTCTTCTGTCATTTTTTCACTGATAAATCTATCCTTCTGTAAAAAATGTTCAACTGAATCTTTGTCCACATGCAGCACAAAGAAAAGACACTCTTTAAGAGGCCATTGTTTCTACACGACTGAGACTTTCCATCATTCCATACCAGCTTTCCTCAGTTCTGGATTTCTCTTATTTAAGTTTAAGTCTTGCTCCAGCCCGCCAAAAACTACCATCTACTCCATCATATACTCCTCCACATACAGCTCGCCATCTTCATCGTCCTTCTCATGTCCTTCATCGTCTAACGTTCGTAGTTGTTCTGAAGGACGTCTGATTGGACACTCTTATGGTGCAAGGAGTGAACCAGATGGTAGGTCTTCCAGAACGAGTTGAAGTTTGACATTAAAGAGGGTTTTTTTTTGTTGGAGTTTCTAGATTCTTCGTCTGATCACGTAGAAAAAAAAAACACACCACGTTTTGTTTCATCTGATCTCGTTTGGAGGTGGTGTTTAAAGCCTACTGGTAACCATAGCGATTTTGGAGAGCTTTTCATCCCGTGAAGCTCAGCAGAGTGTAAGCCGATGCATCTCCGATAAAAATTTACTATTTATAATCTTCCTAATGTTTCAGTGGGATTCTATTATGGATAGAAAGAGTGATAGACCTCACCAGCTCACTTAGAGACTTCAAACAGCTTGTTCCTAAATTCAGAACATTGGTCGTGATGCAGGTTGAACAGGTTACCTGTATTTCGGTTGAAAGACCTCTGTCTTCTTGGAGGCTGAAGGGTTCCCCCGAGATGAAAGACCGAACTAGCCGTCACTGAGTGCATCGTCTCAGACTCCATTCAAGTCGATACAACCCCTCTTTTGAGCTACAAACCATGATTCTTCTACCGGCCTCAGTGTCAAGATGGCTGACTGGGAGTTCTTTATGTTTTGGAATGTGTCCACGACAGATTTAAATAATCAGAGTCTTTGTACGTTTGTATTTTGTCCAGTTCGGATTCTTCTGTTTATTTTTAATAAACGTTTCCGTGGCTCCAACCACGACCTCTCGTGTTCTAGGGTGTCTTTCTGTTTTTGGGAATCCTCTTTCCTGTTTCTACTGGACGATTATACTTTAATCTTTAAGTCATTATATTCAGGAAAGGAGGCTCGATAACGACCTAAAATATAAAGATAATAAATAAAAATTGTTTTAAAGACTCTGAGTCTCGTCTGTCAATTCCGTAGTTGTCATGGTGATGACGCACAACTGCAGTTTCTAAAATGTATGTCGTAGGAGACTTCAGGTTTCTGACGATGACTTTCTTCATGGACATATCAGGAGGTTCATATGAAGTGGATTTAAATCTCTAAAGTTTGAATTTCTTTTGTTTCTTTTGTTTCTTTGAATAGTGAATCTTATCAGTTGTCGTTGGTCACAGTGAGGCTTTACGCTTTACCTTCATTTCCTCATGAAGCTGTAAATATGCAAGTCCTAACTTAAAGTTTAGGAGCGCTCATCATCCTCCAGCACAGGAACGAGGTCTGCTGGTAAAATTTTAACTTCGTGGACTTTACCAATAGTTCATATGATGACTTTGTTTTTTAGCTCTTTTCTGAATGAAGCTTTTGATGATTTTTTTAATGGTTTCGGGTCCAAAACAGTTTAATCAGGAAGAATTAATTTCTCTGTTAAAGTCTGAGACTTATTTGATTTAGTCACAGGTTCATCGACGTGGAAGACAGTTTTAAGTCAAGTCTTTCACGGTTTTTTCGCAAGAAATTTTTTTGTCTTTCTCCCCATGTTCACGTAGACAAATAAAGTACTCCATGTATTTTGTTTTTAAACGGTTTCCTTTAAAGATGGTTTACTTGTAAACATAGCTTTTCATATGTCGGGAAGCTCAACAGAGTCAATATTGTTGCATCTCCTTTTAAGAATGCTTTAAAGATAGCTGTATTTTCCAGTTCTTCTATTTTATTATTTTTGTCTTCAACAACTTTCTTTAGTTGTTTCTCGTCATCAATCAGTTTTAGTAGATTTATCTGCTGCTCCACCACTTTACTTATTTCACCTGACATGAAGTTCAGGGATTGTTTTAATTCTTTCATGTCTTTAACCAGGATTTTTGCCATTGTGGATTATTGGATGGCTTTCAACAGTTCACAATATTAGGTTTAACTCACTCTAGAAGCTGCAAATATGCAAGTCCTAACTTAAAGTTTAAGGGCGCTCATCGTCCTCCAGCACAGGAACGAGGTCTGCTGGTAAAATTTTAACTTCGTGGACTTTACCAATAGTTCATATGATGACTTTGTTTTTTAGATCTTTTCTGAGTGAAGCTTTTGATGATTTCTTTAATGGATTCAGGTTCGAGCTTCTCATTTAAAACCATTTAATCAGGAAGAATTAACTTCTCTGTTAAAACCTGAGACTTATTTGATTTAGTCACAGGTTCATCGACGTGGAAGACAGTTTTAAGTCAACTATCTCACGGTTTTTCGGAAGGAATTTTTTTCTTTCTCCGTCTGTTCACGTAAACAAATAAAGTAACTTTGGTAGCCATACTGGATCTGCTTCTGTCGCCACTTCAGCACCGCTGTATTGGTCTCAGTGTGGTTTGGATCTGGTAGATGGGGTAGTCCCTGCTGTATGGAAACCTCCTGCTGTCCACATTATCTGTTTCTATAGCAACACTGCTGGTCGATGCCTTCAGGATGCAGCGCTCCAGGATGGACAGCCTGCCCGTGCTGACCACCAGAGGAAGAAGGACTCTGAACCACACCTCAGCCCCCGTTGCTGACCAAGCTGTCACACAGAGCTGCAACCAATCAAATCAGCCTTTTAAAGGGTTTATAAGAGGGGTTAAAAAGACATTTTTCTCAGGCTTTAACAACTTTACGTTGTCAGCGCTTTATCAACGTTAGTAATATGTAATTCTCTGATCGCTTGTTAACGTCTCAAGTCATCAAATCATTGTTTACATAGCTTTGGTTTGATGCTCTGATTGGACGGTTTGGCCCAGCGTTGAACCAAGTAGGCATAGGGTGTGATGTTGTTGAAAGGACAGAGTGCTGTCGAGTCGGGTATGTCAGTCATTGGACAGTCACTGCAATATTGAACTCACTCTTAAATTCTTTCTGTCCCAAAAATGTTTGAGTAAAGTGTCGCGGTCCTCCTTGGTCTCAAAAAGGAAGATAAATACATCCTTCACGACGACTGCCATCATCTTCCATCAGCATCTCCACCTCCTTGATAAACCGCAGATAGTTTCTGCTCTTCATTGTTGTACCGAAGAAAACTGGGAAGGGACACTCTCCCCTGAAACATGTCGGAGTTGCTCCTGACCCACTCAGCCACCCGGTCCATATCGATGACCGTTGGCCCCGTCTGAATATATAAAAGCTTTTCTTCTGGATCCGTAGTTTTAAAATCAAATTTCTCTTCAGTAGAAGATCTAAACTCCTGGTATCCAGATATTCTTTTTCCAATAAGGACTTAAGATCTGAAGCAATGGTTAAAATGTTTTAGAGACTCTGAGTCTTGCGTTGACACATTGATGAAACAGAATGATAGTTTCTAAAAGGTGAGGCGTTGTTCTGAGTGTGAGACCCTTCTCAGGAATTTAAATATCTGTGAATTCCTGAAAGAAAAGGATGAATGTTTGGTTTGTTTTTGATACATGGCCTCATGCTCTGTTTAGTTGTAAACATGGACGACGTCAGTTAAACGATTGGTCTAGTTTTGTCTCTTTCTTTCCTAATATCTGTAAAAGAGTGATTTAATCTTTCTGTGGGATTCTATCGTTGGTGGAAAGTTCAAGCCCTTGAATGACCGACCTCACCAGCTCCCCTAGCTACTTGGAAAGGCTTGTTCTCAAATTCAGGACATTGGTCATGATGCTGCTAGAACAGGTACCTGTATTTACGATGAAACACTATTGGTTTATGCCTTTGATGATATATTCTTGGTTTTACCAACCTGGTGAACTGTTCCACCTCTACGAGCATGTACTTATTACAAGCCTTGAGGTGCAGGAAGTCAGTGTAAACAAGCTCGAGTGTGGAGTTAAATGTTATGTGTGTCAGATAATAGGTGACCCATTGGAGCTCTGTTGTGTGTAGACAGTTTGTTTTGGTGTCTTGTAGACTTTGTGAGGTCTCTACATTGTACTCTGGCTCAGAGAGGAGTTAATATTATTTAACATTGGACAGAGGTTCTCTGTTTTAACCTCCATGGACAAAGGCCAATTCCAGTTTTCCAGGATTTTGTTCTGGAATCTTTAAACATTCCATGGTGTCCTGACTTCATGCATTTGACTCATTCCCAGCAGGCTGTCTGAACCTGTTCTATGGACTCTGACCTGAGGAAAGTCTATGTTTCTCCAGAGTTGAAGTGGGTAGGTGGAAGTTTGAAGGCTGGGTTTGGGGATAGTAGTGTGGATGACACGAGTTGTGGAGCTCTCATTTCCACCATCTTAGAGTTTCAACCTGGAGAAGGAGTTGTTAGATTCAGTTTAAAACTTGATCCGTCTGGTGTAAAACTTGTCCAAGTCTTTGCTGATTTTCATTCTCATAATTTTTTAAATTTGGGACCTGGTTAAGAATCTCTTAAGCCTTGTTGGAGTTGAGAGGTTTTAGTCTTTCTCATTGATGTGTTCTGTTGGGATGATTCTTGGTTCAGTTTGTCTGGAATTCTTTAACTTTTTAAGAATGTTTGTCAAGCTCTTTTTTCTAGAATGAGTTCTTCGGATCGTAAATAGCTGTGAAATTTAGTGACGGACGAACGTACCGATTGTTTGGCCGCGTTTCTAACATTTACTCCATCATGTACTCCTCGCACTCCTCATCTTCAGTCCAATGTGATGGCCGATGAGGACTATTCTTTTCAGACAGAATTTTGAACAGATAAAAACCTACCAGTCGCACTTTTTTTTCACCAGGTCTGGTTGTAACATGAATATGACCGATGAGTACCAGTTTGTCTGGCGTTCTCTGGAACACCTTGTCATTAAGAACTCTTATTGTTACTATTTCAATAGTTTCTTAAAAGTTCCTTTCTGTTTCCAGTTGGTGTGAATCCTCAAAGAATTAAAGAAACACACACGAAGCTCTTCTTCAAACATCTAAGCCTTTGTTTTTATTTTTTTACAGCAGTCAGTCTTTAAAAAGTTTACCTCAAACTGATGTGTTGTTGAAAACAGGAGAAACGTAAAGAACTAAATAAAACATAGATTGATGTTTCATGTTGGAGGGGTTCTTTATAACTACATATAACTGTATTCAAACTGGAATCCGAATGTTTGAACCTCTTAGGTTTCCAAAACATGAGCAAGCAGGAGGCGGAGCTTACAGGCTTTGAAAGGAGAGAAACTCAGCTCTGAAACATTAGTCTGTTTGTTCATGTCTGAGTCTGTTGAAGACAAGAATTATGCTGAAACATTCACTTAAAGTAATGATGATTCTAAGCCATGTTGTACCGCACAGTGAAGCAGTGATGATACCGTTTCTATGGGAAACATCTCAATGTTGGAACGCTCTGTCTTGATCCAATTTGTTTTTCCGTCTTTCACCTTTTAAACTGAATCCATTTAATATCTCTGTGCTTGTGTGGAATGTTTCATGCCAGCTTTGATTGACTCGTTAAGTAATCAAAGTCTGTCAGAAACAGGTCACAGTTCGTCATGCATCCAGTTCGGATTCCGATGTTTGTTGTTTTTAATTAACATCTCCGTGGCTACAACCACGAGCTCTCACATTCCAGCGGATTCTCACTTTTCTTGGAAATTCTTGTTCTATGAGTTTATCCTATTTTATGGACACATCAGTAGTAGTTCACTACTGAACCCCCATGTGGGTTTTGGCCTTTAAACTAGACACCCTCTCCTCCAGCAGCAGTCTCCCTGGGTTGATCAGTCTCCAAGGTGTGCCCATGATACACTATTTGACCAGAAGGATTTTAAATGTCTCTGCTATGAGACGTACAGCCTGACTCAAGCAAAGTCAGGGAATGTAGAAGATGTGATGTATAGGAAGTTTGACCTCTGCCTTCTTGGGGTCTGAAGCGTTCCCCGAGATGAAAGACCGAACCAGCCGACACTGAGTGCATCGTCTCAGACTCCATTCAGGTCGATACAACCGCTCTTTTGAGCTTTAATCCAAGAATATTCTACATGTCTCTGTGTCAAGATGGCTGACTGGGAGTTCTTTATGTTTTGGAATGGTTCCAAGACAGATTTAAATAATCAGAGTCTTTGTACGTTTGTATTTTGTCCAGTTCGGATTCTGCTGTTTATTGTTTTTAATAAACGTTTTCGTGGCTCCAACCACGACCTCTCGTGTTCTAGGGTGTCTTTCTGTTCTTGGGAATCCTCTTTCCTGTCTCCACTGGACGATTATACTTTAATCTTTATAAACTCTTTAATAAACTCTTTTTAAGCTTGTTTTGTGTCCAGTTCGTATTCTGATGTTTGTTGTTTTTAATAAACATCTCCGTGGCTACAACCACATTCCAGCAGATTCTCACTTTTCTTGGAAATCTCTTGATCTATAAGTGTATCCTATCTGATGGACACATCATCAGTAGTTTTCTACTGGACTCCACGTGTGTTTCATCCTTCAAACTAGACACCCTCTCGTCCAGTAGTGACACTAATAAAATACAATAGTAAAAAATGTTCAACTGAATCTTTGTCCACATGCAGCACAAAGAAAAGACACTCTTTAAGAGGCCATTGTTTCTACACGACTGAGACTTTCCATCATTCCATACCAGCTTTCCTCAGTTCTGGATTTCTCTTATTTAAGTTTAAGTCTTGCTCCAGCCCGCCGAAAACTACCATCTTCTCCATCATATACTCCTCCACATACAGCTCGCCATCTTCATCGTCCTTCTCACGTCCTTCATCGTCTAACGTTCGTAGTTGTTCTGAAGGACGTCTGATTGGACGCTCTTATGGTGCAAGGAGTGAACCAGATGGTAGGTCTTCCAGAACGAGTTGAAGTTTGACATTAAAGAGGGTTTTTTTTTGTTGGAGTTTCTAGATTCTTCGTCTGATCACGTAGAAAAAAAAAACACACCACGTTTTGTTTCATCTGATCTCGTTTGGAGGTGGTGTTTAAAGCCTACTGGTAACCATAGCGATTTTGGAGAGCTTTTCATCCCGTGAAGCTCAGCAGAGTGTAAGCCGATGCATCTCCGATAAAAATTTACTATTTATAATCTTCCTAATGTTTCAGTGGGATTCTATTATGGATAGAAAGAGTGATAGACCTCACCAGCTCACTTAGAGACTTCAAACAGCTTGTTCCTAAATTCAGAACATTGGTCGTGATGCAGGTAGAACAGGTTACCTGTATTTCGGTTGAAAGACCTCTGTCTTCTCGGAGGCTGAAGGGTTCCCCCGAGATGAAAGACCAAAGAGTGCATTGTCTCAGACCCCATTCAGGTCGATTGAGCTCCTCTTTTGAGCTACAATCCAAGAATATTCTTCAGGCCTCTGTTGGAATGTGTCCACGACAGATTGAAATAATCAGAGTCTTTGTACGTTTGTTTTGTGTCCAGTTTGGATTTTTCTGTTTGTTGTATGCAGCCTGTCATGCGTCCAGTTCAGATTCTGCTGTTTGTTGTTTTGATTAAATGTCTTGGCTACAACCACGACCTCACGTTTGAGTAGATCCTCACTTTACTTAAGTTAAAGTCTTCCTCCAGCCCGCCGAAAACTACCATCTACTCCATCACATACTCCTCCACATACAGCTCGCCATCTTCATCGTCCTTCTCATGTCCTTCGTAGTCGTAGTTTGGTTAAGTGTGCAAGGACTCATTCGAAGAATGTCAAGGAGCTAAAAACGTGCCCATACAGCACCTGGTCCATGGGGTGGAGTTTGCTTACCATCTTACAACCTGCACCAGTCGACCAGAACAGGATGAAGGTGAAAATTATACAGACACCAACAAGTGGTTCAACGGGAAAGGTGCACGCCCGCCCAGTCAGACGTGTGGGAGCAGGAGGAGAAGACGATGCCTCTTTGTTTGTGTGGATCAAATCATTTCAATCACAGGCCTGAGGGGCATTGGAAGTGGAAACCCTCCAAATGACCACACCGGTCTGACCTAAGTCCATATCTTTTATTGTCCACGTGCTTTTGTATTTTCTGTTCATTATTTTTAATAAATTTTCTAACTACATGATCAAAAAAAAAAGTTGTTCTGTATGAGTCCGTGTAGTCCCTCATGCATCCAGGATGAATGAGGGACTATTGTTCTGTATGACTTCTGAGTGGACGCTCTTGTGGTGTAAGGAGTGAACCAGATGGTAGGTCTTCCATAGTGATTTGAAGGTTGTTGGTGACAGTGCTCCTGAGAATATTCAGCTCATTGCTTCTGTCATTTTTTCACTGATAAATCTATCCTTCTGTAAAAAATGTTCAACTGAATCTTTGTCCACATGCAGCACAAAGAAAAGACACTCTTTAAGAGGCCATTGTTTCTACACGACTGAGACTTTCCATCATTCCATACCAGCTTTCCTCAGTTCTGGATTTCTCTTATTTAAGTTTAAGTCTTGCTCCAGCCCGCCAAAAACTACCATCTACTCCATCATATACTCCTCCACATACAGCTCGCCATCTTCATCGTCCTTCTCATGTCCTTCATCGTCTAACGTTCGTAGTTGTTCTGAAGGACGTCTGATTGGACGCTCTTATGGTGCAAGGAGTGAACCAGATGGTAGGTCTTCCAGAACGAGTTGAAGTTTGACATTAAAGAGGGTTTTTTTTTGTTGGAGTTTCTAGATTCTTCGTCTGATCACGTAGAAAAAAAAAACACACCACGTTTTGTTTCATCTGATCTCGTTTGGAGGTGGTGTTTAAAGCCTACTGGTAACCATAGCGATTTTGGAGAGCTTTTCATCCCGTGAAGCTCAGCAGAGTGTAAGCCGATGCATCTCCGATAAAAATTTACTATTTATAATCTTCCTAATGTTTCAGTGGGATTCTATTATGGATAGAAAGAGTGATAGACCTCACCAGCTCACTTAGAGACTTCAAACAGCTTGTTCCTAAATTCAGAACATTGGTCGTGATGCAGGTTGAACAGGTTACCTGTATTTCGGTTGAAAGACCTCTGTCTTCTTGGAGGCTGAAGGGTTCCCCCGAGATGAAAGACCGAACTAGCCGTCACTGAGTGCATCGTCTCAGACTCCATTCAAGTCGATACAACCCCTCTTTTGAGCTACAAACCATGATTCTTCTACCGGCCTCAGTGTCAAGATGGCTGACTGGGAGTTCTTTATGTTTTGGAATGTGTCCACGACAGATTGTTTTGTGTCCAGTTTGGATTCTTCTGTTTGTTATTTTTAATAAACGTTTTCGTGGCTCCAACCACGACCTCTCGTGTTCTAGGGTGTCTTTCTGTTTTTGGGAATCCTCTTTCCTGTTTCTACTGGACGATTGTACTTTAATCTTTAAGTCATTATATTCAGGAAAGGAGGCTCGATAACGACCTAAAATATAAAGATAATAATTAAAAATTGTTTTAAAGACTCTGAGTCTCGTCTGTCAATTCCGTAGTTGTCATGGTGATGACGCACAACTGCAGTTTCTAAAATGTATCTTCAGGTTTCTGACGATGACTTTCTTCATGGACACATCAGGAGGTTCATATGAAGTGGATTTAAATCTCTGAAGTTTGAATCTCTGAAGTTTGAATCTCTGAAGTTTGAATTTCTTTTGTTTCTTTGAATAGTGAATCTTATCAGTTGTCGTTGGTCACAGCGAGGCTTTACGCTTTACCTTCATTTCCTCATGAAGCTGTAAATATGCAAGTCCTAACTTAAAGTTTAGGAGCGCTCATCATCCTCCAGCACAGGAACGAGGTCTGCTGGTAAAATTTTAACTTCGTGGACTTTACCAATAGTTCATATGATGACTTTGTTTTTTTAGATCTTTTCTGAGTGAAGCTTTTGATGATTTCTTTAATGGATTCAGGTTCGAGCTTCTCATTTAAAACCATTTAATCAGGAAGAATTAACTTCTCTGTTAAAACCTGAGACTTATTTGATTTAGTCACAGGTTCATCAACGTGGAAGACAGTTTTAAGTCAACTATCTCACGGTTTTTCGGAAGGAATTTTTTTCTTTCTCCGTCTGTTCACGTAAACAAATAAAGTAACTTTGGTAGCCATACTGGATCTGCTTCTGTCGCCACTTCAGCACCGCTGTATTGGTCTCAGTGTGGTTTGGATCTGGTAGATGGGGTAGTCCCTGCTGTATGGAAACCTCCTGCTGTCCACATTATCTGTTTCTATAGCAACACTGCTGGTCGATGCCTTCAGGATGCAGCGCTCCAGGATGGACAGCCTGCCCGTGCTGACCACCAGAGGAAGAAGGACTCTGAACCACACCTCAGCCCCCGTTGCTGACCAAGCTGTCACACAGAGCTGCAACCAATCAAACCAGGCTTTTAAAGGGTTTATAAGAGGGGTTAAAAAGACATTTTTCTCAGGCTTTAACAACTTTACGTTGTCAGCGCTTTATCAACGTTAGTAATATGTAATTCTCTGATCGCTTGTTAACGTCTCATTTTAGTCATCAAATCATTGTTTACATAGCTTTGGTTTGATGCTCTGATTGGACGGTTTGGCCCAGCGTTGAACCAAGTAGGCATAGGGTGTGATGTTGTTGAAAGGACAGAGTGCTGTCGAGTCGGGTATGTCAGTCATTGGACAGTCACTGCAATATTGAACTCACTCTTAAATTCTTTCTGTCCCAAAAATGTTTGAGTAAAGTGTCGCGGTCCTCCTTGGTCTCAAAAAGGAAGATAAATACATCCTTCACGACGACTGCCATCATCTTCCATCAGCATCTCCACCTCCTTGATAAACCGCAGATAGTTTCTGCTCTTCATTGTTGTACCGAAGAAAACTGGGAAGGGACACTCTCCCCTGAAACATGTCGGGGTTGCTCCTGACCCACTCAGCCACCCGGTCCATATCGATGACCGTTGGCCTCGTCTGAATATATAAAGCTTTTCTTCTGGATCCGTAGTTTTAAAATCAAATTTCTCTTCAGTAGAAGATCTAAACTCCTGGTATCCAGATATTCTTTTTCCAATAAGGACTTAAGATCTGAAGCAATGGTTAAAATGTTTTAGAGACTCTGAGTCTTGCGTTGACACATTGATGAAACAGAATGATAGTTTCTAAAAGGTGAGGCGTTGTTCTGAGTGTGAGACCCTTCTCAGGAATTTAAATATCTGTGAATTCCTGAAAGAAAAGGATGAATGTTTGGTTTGTTTTTGATACATGGCCTCATGCTCTGTTTAGTTGTAAACATGGACGACGTCAGTTAAACGATTGGTCTAGTTTTGTCTCTTTCTTTCCTAATATCTGTAAAAGAGTGATTTAATCTTTCTGTGGGATTCTATCGTTGGTGGAAAGTTCAAGCCCTTGAATGACCGACCTCACCAGCTCCCCTAGCTACTTGGAAAGGCTTGTTCTCAAATTCACGACATTGGTCATGATGCTGCTAGAACAGGTACCTGTATTTACGATGAAACACTATTGGTTTATGCCTTTGATGATATATTCTTGGTTTTACCAACCTGGTGAACTGTTCCACCTCTACGAGCATGTACTTATTACAAGGCTTGAGGTGCAGGAAGTCGGCGTAAACAAGCTCGAGTGTGGAGTTAAATGTTATGTGTGTCAGATAATAGGTGACCCATTGGAGCTCTGTTGTATGTAGACAGTTTGTTTTGGTGTCTTGTAGACTTTGTGAGGTCTCTACATTGTACTCTGGCTCAGAGAGGAGTTAATATTATTTAACATTGGACAGAGGCTCTCTGTTTTAACCTCCATGGACAGAGGCCAATTCCAGTTTTCCAGGATTTTGTTCTGGAATCTTTAAACATTCCATGGTGTCCTGACTTCATGCATTTGACTCATTCCCAGCAGGCTGTCTGAACCTGTTCTCTGGACTCTGACCAGAGGAAAGTCTATGTTTCTCCAGAGTTGAAGTGGGTAGGTGGAAGTTTGAAGGCTGGGTTTGGGGATAGTAGTGTGGATGACACGAGTTGTGGAGCTCTCATTTCCACCATCTTAGAGTTTCAACCTGGAGAAGGAGTTGTTAGATTCAGTTTAAAACTTGATCCGTCTGGTGTAAAACTTGTCCAAGTCTTTGCTGATTTTCATTCTCATTATTTTTTAAATTTGGGACCTGGTTAAGAATCTCTTAAGCCTTGTTGGAGTTGAGAGGTTTTAGTCTTTCTCATTGATGTGTTCTGTTGGGATGATTCTTGGTTCAGTTTGTCTGGAATTCTTTAACTTTTTAAGAATGTTTGTCAAGCTCTTTTTTCTAGAATGAGTTCTTCGGATCGTAAATAGCTGTGAAATTTAGAGACGGACGAACGTACCGATTGTTTTGCCGCGTTTCTAACATTTACTCCATCATGTACTCCTCGCACTCCTCATCTTCAGTCCAATGTGATGGCCGATGAGGACTATTCTTTTCAGACAGAATTTCCAGACAGTCGCACTAAGACGTTTTTTTTTCACCAGGTCTGGTTGTAACATGAATATGACCGATGAGTACCAGTTTGTCTGGCGTTCTCTGGAACACCTTGTCATTAAGAACTCTTATTGTTACTATTTCAATAGTTTCTTAAAAGTTCCTTTCTGTTTCCAGATGGTGTGAATCCTCAAAGAATTAAAGAAACACACACGAAGCTCTTCTTCAAACATCTAAGCCTTTGTTTTTATTTTTTTACAGCAGTCAGTCTTTAAAAAGTTTACCTCAAACTGATGTGTTGTTGAAAACAGGAGAAACGTAAAGAACTAAATAAAACATAGATTGATGTTTCATGTTGGAGGGGTTCTTTATAACTACATATAACTGTATTCAAACTGGAATCCAAATGTTTGAACCTCTTAGGTTTCCAAAACATGAGCAAGCAGGAGGCGGAGCTTATGGGCTTTGAAAAGGAGAGAAACTCAGCTCTGAAACATTAGTCTGTTTGTTCATGTCTGAGTCTGTTGAAGACAAGAATTATGCTGAAACATTCACTTAAAGTAATGATGATTCTAAGCCATGTTGTACCGCACAGTGAAGCAGTGATGATACCGTTTCTATGGGAAACATCTCAATGTTGGAACGCTCTGTCTTGATACAGTATTTGTTTTTCCGTCTTTCACCTTTTAAACTGAATCCATTTAATATCTCTGTGCTTGTGTGGAATGTTTCATGCCGGCTTTGATTGACTCGTTAAGTAATCAAAGTCTGTCAGAAACAGGTCACAGTTCGTCAAGCATCCAGTTCGGATTCTGATATTTGTTGTTTTTAATAATCATCTCCGTGGTTACAACCACGTGCTCTCACATTCAAGCGGATTCTCACTTTTCTTGGAAATTCTTGTTCTATGAGTTTATCCTATTTTATGGACACATCAGTAGTAGTTCACTACTGAACCCCCATGTGGGTTTTGGCCTTTAAACTAGACACCCTCTCCTCCAGGGCCAGGCTCCCTGGGTTGATCAGTCTCCAAGGTGTGCCCATGATACACTATTTGACCAGAAGGATTTTAAATGTCTCTGCTGTGAGACGTACAGCCTGACTCGAGCAAAGTCAGGGAATGTAGAAGATGGGATATATAGGAAGTTTGACCTCTGCCTTCTTGGGGTCTGAAGCGTTCCCCGAGATGAAAGACCGAACCAGCCGTCACTGAGTGCATCGTCTCAGACTCCATTCAGGTCGATACAACCCCTCTTTTGAGCTTTAATCCAAGAATATTCTACATGTCTCTGTGTCAAGATGGCTGACTGGGAGTTCTTGACTGTTTTGGAATGGTTCCAAGACAGATTTAAATAATCAGAGTCTTTGTACGTTTGTATTTTGTCCAGTTCGGATTCTGCTGTTTATTGTTTTTAATAAACGTTTTCGTGGCTCCAACCACGACCTCTCGTGTTCTAGGGTGTCTTTCTGTTCTTGGGAATCCTCTTTCCTGTCTCCACTGGACGATTATACTTTAATCTTTATAAACTCTTTAATAAACTCTTTTTAAGCTTGTTTTGTGTCCAGTTCGTATTCTGATGTTTGTTGTTTTTAATAAACATCTCCATGGCTACAACCACATTCCAGCAGATTCTCACTTTTCTTGGAAATCTCTTGTTCTATAAGTGTATCCTATCTGATGGACACATCATCAGTAGTTTTCTACTGGACTCCACGTGTGTTTCATCCTTCAAACTAGACACCCTCTCGTCCAGTAGTGACACTAATAAAATACAATAGTAAAAAATGTTCAACTGAATCTTTGTCCACATGCAGCACAAAGAAAAGACACTCTTTAAGAGGCCATTGTTTCTACACGACTGAGACTTTCCATCATTCCATACCAGCTTTCCTCAGTTCTGGATTTCTCTTATTTAAGTTTAAGTCTTGCTCCAGCCCGCCGAAAACTACCATCTACTCCATCATATACTCCTCCACATACAGCTCGCCATCTTCATCGTCCTTCTCACGTCCTTCATCGTCTAATGTTTGTAGTTGTCCTGGATGACTTCTGATTGGACGCTCTTGTGGTGTAAGGAGTGAACCAGATGGTAGGTCTTCCAGAACGAGTTGAAGTTCAATATTAAAGAGGGTTTTTTTTATTTGCGTGAGATTCTAGATTCTCCAATGAAACATGCCGGGGTTGATCCTGACCTACTCACCCGCCCGGTCCATGTCCATAACGATTGGCCGCGTCTGAATATATAAAAGCCGTGCTTCTGGATCAGAAGTGTTGAAATCCAAACACCTGATATCCAGCTATAAGATTAATTACACAGTAATATTATTATTACATAGTAAATAAGTACTTCACATTTTAGTTTTGGGAAGGTTGACTTTAAAGATGGTGTTTAAAGCCTACTTGTAACCATAGCGATGTTGGCGAGCTTTTCATACTTCAGGAACAACAACATAGTTAATGTCGTTGCATCTCCGAATAAAAGACGATCAGAATGAAAGATCGCTTTTTTCGTTTTACTTCATCCTGCAGAAAAACTACCATCTACTCCATCATATACTCCTCCACACACTACTCACCATCTTCATCGTGTTCCTCACACCCCTGCTGATCGTCTAACGTTCGTAGTTGTTCTGGAGGACGTCTGAGTGAACCAGATGGTAGGTCTTCCAGAACGAGTTGAAGTTTGACATTAAAGAGGTTTTTTTTTTTGTTGGAGTTTCTAGATTCTCCGTCTGATCACGTAGAAAAATAAAATCCTCCACGTTTTGTTTATCTGATCTCGTTTGAAGGTGGTGTTTAAAGCCTACTGGTAACCATAGTGATGTTAGAGAGCTTTTCATCACGTGAAGCTCAGCAGAGTGTAAGCCAATGCATCTCCGATAAAAATGAATCTTTCATTACATTGTTATTTCCTCACGCTAGAAATGTACTATTTATAATCTTCCTAATGTTTCAGTGGGATTCTATTATGGATAGAAAGAGTGATAGACCTCACCAGCTCACTTAGAGACTTCAAACAGCTTGTTCCTAAATTCAGAACATTGGTCGTGATGCAGGTAGAACAGGTTACCTGTATTTCGGTTGAAAGACCTCTCTGTCTTCTCGGAAGCTGAAGGGTTCCCCCGAGATGAAAGACCGAACTAGCCGTCACTGAGTGCATCCTCTCAGACTCCATTCAGGTCGATACAACCCCTCTCTTGAGCTACAAACCATGAATCTTCTACCGGCCTCAGTGTCAAGATGGCTGACTGGGAGTTCTTTATGTTTTGGAATGTGTCCACGACAGATTTAAATAATCAGAGTCTTTGTACGTTTGTTTTGTGTCCAGTTTGGATTCTTCTGTTTGTTGTTTTTAATAAACGTTTCCGTGGCTCCAACCACGACCTCTCGTGTTCTAGGGTGTCTTTCTGTTTTTGGGAATCCTCTTTCCTGTTTCTACTGGACGATTATACTTTAATCTTTAAGTCATTATATTCAGGAAAGGAGGCTCGATAACGACCTAAAATATAAAGATAATAATTAAAAATTGTTTAAAGACTCTGAGTCTCGTCTGTCAATTCCGTAGTTGTCATGGTGATGACGCACAACTGCAGTTTCTAAAATGTATGTCGTAGGAGACTTCAGGTTTCTGACGATGACTTTCTTCATGGACATATCAGGAGGTTCATATGAAGTGGATTTAAATCTCTGAAGTTTGAATCTCTGAAGTTTGAATCTCTGAAGTTTGAATCTCTGAAGTTTGAATTTCTTTTGTTGCTTTGAATAGTGAATCTTATCAGTTGCCGTTGGTCACAGCGAGGCTTTACGCTTTACTTTCATTTCCTCATGAAGCTGTAAATATACAAGTCCTAACTTAAAGTTTAGGAGCGCTCATCATCCTCCAGCACAGGAACGAGGTCTGCTGGTAAAATTTTAACTTCGTGGACTTTACCAATAGTTCATATGATGACTTTGTTTTTTAGCTCTTTTCTGAATGAAGCTTTTGATGATTTTTTTAATGGTTTCGGGTCCAAAACAGTTTAATCAGGAAGAATTAATTTCTCTGTTAAAGTCTGAGACTTATTTGATTTAGTCACAGGTTCATCGACGTGGAAGACAGTTTTAAGTCAAGTCTTTCGCGGTTTTTTCGCAAGAAATTTTTTTGTCTTTCTCCCCATGTTCACATAGACAAATAAAGTACTCCATGTATTTTGTTTTTAAACGGTTTCCTTTAAAGATGGTTTACTTGTAAACATAGCTTTTCATATGTCGGGAAGCTCAACAGAGTCAATATTGTTGCATCTCCTTTTAAGAATGCTTTAAAGATAGCTGTATTTTCCAGTTCTTCTATTTTATTATTTTTGTCTTCAACAACTTTCTTTAGTTGTTTCTCGTCATCAATCAGTTTTAGTAGATTTATCTGCTGCTCCACCACTTTACTTATTTCACCTGACATGAAGTTCAGGGATTGTTTTAATTCTTTCATGTCTTTAACCAGGATTTTTGCCATTGTGGATTATTGGATGGCTTTCAACAGTTCACAATATTAGGTTTAACTCACTCGAGAAGCTGCAAATATGCAAGTCCTAACTTAAAGTTTAAGGGCGCTCATCGTCCTCCAGCACAGGAACGAGGTCTGCTGGTAAAATTTTAACTTCGTGGACTTTACCAATAGTTCATATGATGACTTTGTTTTTTAGATCTTTTCTGAGTGAAGCTTTTGATGATTTCTTTAATGGATTCAGGTTCGAGCTTCTCATTTAAAACCATTTAATCAGGAAGAATTAACTTCTCTGTTAAAACCTGAGACTTATTTGATTTAGTCACAGGTTCATCAACGTGGAAGACAGTTTTAAGTCAACTATCTCACGGTTTTTCGGAAGGAATTTTTTTCTTTCTCCGTCTGTTCACGTAAACAAATAAAGTAACTTTGGTAGCCATACTGGATCTGCTTCTGTCGCCACTTCAGCACCGCTGTATTGGTCTCAGTGTGGTTTGGATCTGGTAGATGGGGTAGTCCCTGCTGTATGGAAACCTCCTGCTGTCCACATTATCTGTTTCTATAGCAACACTGCTGGTCGATGCCTTCAGGATGCAGCGCTCCAGGATGGACAGCCTGCCCGTGCTGACCACCAGAGGAAGAAGGACTCTGAACCACACCTCAGCCCCCGTTGCTGACCAAGCTGTCACACAGAGCTGCAACCAATCAAATCAGCCTTTTAAAGGGTTTATAAGAGGGGTTAAAAAGACATTTTTCTCAGGCTTTAACAACTTTACGTTGTCAGCGCTTTATCAACGTTAGTAATATGTAATTCTCTGATCGCTTGTTAACGTCTCAAGTCATCAAATCATTGTTTACATAGCTTTGGTTTGATGCTCTGATTGGACGGTTTGGCCCAGCGTTGAACCAAGTAGGCATAGGGTGTGATGTTGTTGAAAGGACAGAGTGCTGTCGAGTCGGGTATGTCAGTCATTGGACAGTCACTGCAATATTGAACTCACTCTTAAATTCTTTCTGTCCCAAAAATGTTTGAGTAAAGTGTCGCGGTCCTCTTTGGTCTCGAAAAGGAAGATAAATACATCCTTCACGACGACTGCCATCATCTTCCATCAGCATCTCCACCTCCTTGATAAACCGCAGATAGTTTCTGCTCTTCATTGTTGTACCGAAGAAAACTGGGAAGGGACACTCTCCCCTGAAATATGTCGGGGTTGCTCCTGACCCACTCAGCCACCCGGTCCATATCGATGACCGTTGGCCTCGTCTGAAATCAAATTTCTCTTCAGTAGAAGATCTAAACTCCTGGTATCCAGATATTCTTTTTCCAATAAGGACTTAAGATCTGAAGCAATGGTTAAAATGTTTTAGAGACTCTGAGTCTTGCGTTGACACATTGATGAAACAGAATGATAGTTTCTAAAAGGTGAGGCGTCGTTCTGCGTGTGAGACCCAGGAGTTTCATCTTAAACCTTTCTTCCATCAGTTCCCTGCGTGGATACATCAGGTAGTAACGTCCTGTTTTGAGTAGGTTTGAATCTCTCAAGTGACTTCATGTTACAAAGTCATGTTTACAAACATGTTTTTTTTGAGGTTGTAAACGCCTGGATCATAAATACAATAATCATTAAGGACGATGTTTGAAGCTTTTGTCCTGCGAAACAAACCTGTATCTCCACCTCCTTGATAAACCGCAGATAATTAAACTGCTCTTCACGGTCGTACCAAAAAAAACTCAGAAGGGACACTCTCCCCTGAAACATGTCGGAGTTGCTCCTGACCCACTCAGCCACCCGGTCCATATCGATGACCGTTGGCCCCGTCTGAATATATAAAAGCTTTTCTTCTGGATCCGTAGTTTTAAAATCAAATTTCTCTTCAGTAGAAGATCTAAACTCCTGGTATCCAGATATTCTTTTTCCAATAAGGACTTAAGATATGAAGCAATGGTTAAAATGTTTTAGAGACTCTGAGTCTTGCGTTGACACATTGATGAAACAGAATGATAGTTTCTAAAAGGTGAGGCGTTGTTCTGAGTGTGAGACCCTTCTCAGGAATTTAAATATCTGTGAATTCCTGAAAGAAAAGGATGAATGTTTGGTTTGTTTTTGATACATGGCCTCATGCTCTGTTTAGTTGTAAACATGGACGACGTCAGTTAAACGATTGGTCTAGTTTTGTCTCTTTCTTTCCTAATATCTGTAAAAGAGTGATTTAATCTTTCTGTGGGATTCTATCGTTGGTGGAAAGTTCAAGCCCTTGAATGACCGACCTCACCAGCTCCCCTAGCTACTTGGAAAGGCTTGTTCTCAAATTCACGACATTGGTCATGATGCTGCTAGAACAGGTACCTGTATTTACGATGAAACACTATTGGTTTATGCCTTTGATGATATATTCTTGGTTTTACCAACCTGGTGAACTGTTCCACCTCTACGAGCATGTACTTATTACAAGGCTTGAGGTGCAGGAAGTCGGCGTAAACAAGCTCGAGTGGGGAGTTAAATGTTATGTGTGTCAGATAATAGGTGACCCATTGGAGCTCTGTTGTGTGTAGACAGTTTGTTTTGGTGTCTTGTAGACTTTGTGAGGTCTCTACATTGTACTCTGGCTCAGAGAGGAGTTAATATTATTTAACATTGGACAGAGGGTCTCTGTTTTAACCTCCATGGACAGAGGCCAATTCCAGTTTTCCAGGATTTTGTTCTGGAATCTTTAAACATTCCATGGTGTCCTGACTTCATGCATTTGACTCATTCCCAGCAGGCTGTCTGAACCTGTTCTATGGACTCTGACCAGAGGAAAGTCTATGTTTCTCCAGAGTTGAAGTGGGTAGGTGGAAGTTTGAAGGCTGGGTTTGGGGATAGTAGTGTGGATGACACGAGTTGTGGAGCTCTCATTTCCACCATCTTAGAGTTTCAACCTGGAGAAGGAGTTGTTAGATTCAGTTTAAAACTTGATCCTTCTGGTGTAAAACTTGTCCAAGTCTTTGCTGATTTTCATTCTCATTATTTTTTAAATTTGGGACCTGGTTAAGAATCTCTTAAGCCTTGTTGGAGTTGAGAGGTTTTAGTCTTTCTCATTGATGTGTTCTGTTGGGATGATTCTTGGTTCAGTTTGTCTGGAATTCTTTAACTTTTTAAGAATGTTTGTCAAGCTCTTTTTTCTAGAATGAGTTCTTCGGATCGTAAAAAGCTGTGAAATTTAGAGACGGACGAACGTACCGATTGTTTTGCCGCGTTTCTAACATTTACTCCATCATGTACTCCTCGCACTCCTCATCTTCAGTCCAATGTGATGGCCGATGAGGACTATTCTTTTCAGACAGAATTTCCAGACAGTCGCACTTAGACGTTTTTTTTCACCAGGTCTGGTTGTAACATGAATATGACCGATGAGTACCAGTTTGTCTGGCGTTCTCTGGAACACCTTGTCATTAAGAACTCTTATTGTTACTATTTCAATAGTTTCTTAAAAGTTCCTTTCTGTTTCCAGTTGGTGTGAATCCTCAAAGAATTAAAGAAACACACACGAAGCTCTTCTTCAAACATCTAAGCCTTTGTTTTTATTTTTTTACAGCAGTCAGTCTTTAAAAAGTTTACCTCAAACTGATGTGTTGTTGAAAACAGGAGAAACGTAAAGAACTAAATACAACATAGATTGATGTTTCATGTTGGAGGGGTTCTTTATAACTACATATAACTGTATTTAAACTGGGATCCGAATGTTTGAACCTCTTAGGTTTCCAAAACATGAGCAAGCAGGAGGCGGAGCTTATGGGCTTTGAAAAGGAGAGAAACTCAGCTCTGAAACATTAGTCTGTTTGTTCATGTCTGAGTCTGTTGAAGACAAGAATTATGCTGAAACATTCACTTAAAGTAATGATGATTCTAAGCCATGTTGTACCGCACAGTGAAGCAGTGATGATACCGTTTCTATGGGAAACATCTCAATGTTGGAACGCTCTGTCTTGATCCAATTTGTTTTTCCGTCTTTCACCTTTTAAACTGAATCCATTTAATATCTCTGTGCTTGTGTGGAATGTTTCATGCCGGCTTTGATTGACTCATTAAGTAATCAAAGTCTGTCA
Organism: Neostethus bicornis; assembly: GCA_902685375.1. Classification (NCBI taxonomy): domain Eukaryota; kingdom Metazoa; phylum Chordata; class Actinopteri; order Atheriniformes; family Phallostethidae; genus Neostethus; species Neostethus bicornis. The sequence goes on from CACRXE010000022.1 coordinate 762,285, forward strand.
GAAACAGGTCACAGTTCGTCATGCATCCAGTTCGGATTCCGATGTTTGTTGTTTTTAATTAACATCTCCGTGGCTACAACCACGACCTCTCACATTCCAGCGGATTCTCACTTTTCTTGGAAATTCTTGTTCTATGAGTTTATCCTATCTGATGGACACATCAGTAGTAGTTCACTACTGAACCCCCATGTGGGTTTTGGCCTTTAAACTAGACACCCTCTCCTCCAGCAGCAGTCTCCCTGGGTTGATCAGTCTCCAAGGTGTGCCCATGATACACTATTTGACCAGAAGGATTTTAAATGTCTCTGCTATGAGACGTACAGCCTGACTCAAGCAAAGTCAGGGAATGTAGAAGATGGGATATATAGGAAGTTTGACCTCTGCCTTCTTGGGGACTGAAGGGTTCCCCCGAGATGAAAAACCGAACCAGCCGTCACTGAGTGCATCGTCTCAGACTCCATTCAGGTCGATACAACCCCTCTTTTGAGCTTTAATCCAAGAATATTCTACATGTCTCTGTGTCAAGATGGCTGACTGGGAGTTCTTGACTGTTTTGGAATGGTTCCAAGACAGATTTAAATAATCAGAGTCTTTGTACGTTTGTATTTTGTCCAGTTCGGATTCTTCTGTTTATTGTTTTTAATAAACGTTTTCGTGGCTCCAACCACGACCTCTCGTGTTCTAGGGTGTCTTTCTGTTCTTGGGAATCCTCTTTCCTGTTTCCACTGGACGATTATACTTTAATCTTTATAAACTCTTTAATAAACTCTTTTTAAGCTTGTTTTGTGTCCAGTTCGTATTCTGATGTTTGTTGTTTTTAATAAACATCTCCGTGGCTACAACCACATTCCAGCAGATTCTCACTTTTCTTGGAAATCTCTTGTTCTATAAGTGTATCCTATCTGATGGACACATCATCAGTAGTTTTCTACTGGACTCCACGTGTGTTTCATCCTTCAAACTAGACACCCTCTCGTCCAGTAGTGACACTAATAAAATACAATAGTAAAAAATGTTCAACTGAATCTTTGTCCACATGCAGCACAAAGAAAAGACACTCTTTAAGAGGCCATTGTTTCTACACGACTGAGACTTTCCATCATTCCATACCAGCTTTCCTCAGTTCTGGATTTCTCTTATTTAAGTTTAAGTCTTGCTCCAGCCCGCCGAAAACTACCATCTACTCCATCATATACTCCTCCACATACAGCTCGCCATCTTCATCGTCCTTCTCACGTCCTTCATCGTCTAACGTTCGTAGTTGTTCTGAAGGACGTCTGATTGGAGGCTCTTATGGTGCAAGGAGTGAACCAGATGGTAGGTCTTCCAGAACGAGTTGAAGTTTGACATTAAAGAGGGGTTTTTTTTGTTGGAGTTTCTAGATTCTTCGTCTGATCACGTAGAAAAAAAAAACACACCACGTTTTGTTTCATCTGATCTCGTTTGGAGGTGGTGTTTAAAGCCTACTGGTAACCATAGCGATTTTGGAGAGCTTTTCATCCTGTGAAGCTCAGCAGAGTGTAAGCCGATGCATCTCCGATAAAAATTTACTATTTATAATCTTCCTAATGTTTCAGTGGGATTCTATTATGGATAGAAAGAGTGATAGACCTCACCAGCTCACTTAGAGACTTCAAACAGCTTGTTCCTAAATTCAGAACATTGGTCGTGATGCAGGTAGAACAGGTTACCTGTATTTCGGTTGAAAGACCTCTGTCTTCTCGGAGGCTGAAGGGTTCCCCCGAGATGAAAGACCAAAGAGTGCATTGTCTCAGACCCCATTCAGGTCGATTGAGCTCCTCTTTTGAGCTACAATCCAAGAATATTCTTCAGGCCTCTGTTGGAATGTGTCCACGACAGATTGAAATAATCAGAGTCTTTGTACGTTTGTTTTGTGTCCAGTTTGGATTTTTCTGTTTGTTGTATGCAGCCTGTCATGCGTCCAGTTCAGATTCTGCTGTTTGTTGTTTTGATTAAATGTCTTGGCTACAACCACGACCTCACGTTTGAGTAGATCCTCACTTTACTTAAGTTAAAGTCTTCCTCCAGCCCGCCGAAAACTACCATCTACTCCATCACATACTCCTCCACATACAGCTCGCCATCTTCATCGTCCTTCTCATGTCCTTCGTAGTCGTAGTTTGGTTAAGTGTGCAAGGACTCATTCGAAGAATGTCAAGGAGCTAAAAACGTGCCCATACAGCACCTGGTCCATGGGGTGGAGTTTGCTTACCATCTTACAACCTGCACCAGTCGACCAGAGCAGGATGAAGGTGAAAATTATACAGACACCAACAAGTGGTTCAATGGGAAAGGTGCACGCCCGCCCAGTCAGACGTGTGGGAGCAGGAGGAGAAGACGATGCCTCTTTGTTTGTGTGGATCAAATCATTTCAATCACAGGCCTGAGGGGCATTGGAAGTGGAAACCCTCCAAATGACCACACCGGTCTGACCTAAGTCCATATCTTTTATTGTCCACGTGCTTTTGTATTTTCTGTTCATTATTTTTAATAAATTTTCTAACTACATGATCAAAAAAAAAGTTGTTCTGTATGAGTCCGTGTAGTCCCTCATGCATCCAGGATGAATGAGGGACTATTGTTCTGTATGACTTCTGAGTGGACGCTCTTGTGGTGTAAGGAGTGAACCAGATGGTAGGTCTTCCATAGTGATTTGAAGGTTGTTGGTGACAGTGCTCCTGAGAATATTCAGCTCATTTCTTCTGTCATTTTTTCACTGATAAATCTATCCTTCTGTAAAAAATGTTCAACTGAATCTTTGTCCACATGCAGCACAAAGAAAAGACACTCTTTAAGAGGCCATTGTTTCTACACGACTGAGACTTTCCATCATTCCATACCAGCTTTCCTCAGTTCTGGATTTCTCTTATTTAAGTTTAAGTCTTGCTCCAGCCCGCCAAAAACTACCATCTACTCCATCATATACTCCTCCACATACAGCTCGCCATCTTCATCGTCCTTCTCATGTCCTTCATCGTCTAACGTTCGTAGTTGTTCTGAAGGACGTCTGATTGGACGCTCTTATGGTGCAAGGAGTGAACCAGATGGTAGGTCTTCCAGAACGAGTTGAAGTTTGACATTAAAGAGGGTTTTTTTTTGTTGGAGTTTCTAGATTCTTCGTCTGATCACGTAGAAAAAAAAAACACACCACGTTTTGTTTCATCTGATCTCGTTTGGAGGTGGTGTTTAAAGCCTACTGGTAACCATAGCGATTTTGGAGAGCTTTTCATCCCGTGAAGCTCAGCAGAGTGTAAGCCGATGCATCTCCGATAAAAATTTACTATTTATAATCTTCCTAATGTTTCAGTGGGATTCTATTATGGATAGAAAGAGTGATAGACCTCACCAGCTCACTTAGAGACTTCAAACAGCTTGTTCCTAAATTCAGAACATTGGTCGTGATGCAGGTAGAACAGGTTACCTGTATTTCGGTTGAAAGACCTCTGTCTTCTTGGAGGCTGAAGGGTTCCCCCGAGATGAAAGACCGAACTAGCCGTCACTGAGTGCATCGTCTCAGACTCCATTCAAGTCGATACAACCCCTCTTTTGAGCTACAAACCATGATTCTTCTACCGGCCTCAGTGTCAAGATGGCTGACTGGGAGTTCTTTATGTTTTGGAATGTGTCCACGACAGATTTAAATAATCAGAGTCTTTGTACGTTTGTATTTTGTCCAGTTTGGATTCTTCTGTTTGTTGTTTTTAATAAACGTTTCCGTGGCTCCAACCACGACCTCTCGTGTTCTAGGGTGTCTTTCTGTTTTTGGGAATCCTCTTTCCTGTTTCTACTGGACGATTATACTTTAATCTTTAAGTCATTATATTCAGGAAAGGAGGCTCGATAACGACCTAAAATATAAAGATAATAATTAAAAATTGTTTTAAAGACTCTGAGTCTCGTCTGTCAATTCCGTAGTTGTCATGGTGATGACGCACAACTGCAGTTTCTAAAATGTATCTTCAGGTTTCTGACGATGACTTTCTTCATGGACACATCAGGAGGTTCATATGAAGTGGATTTAAATCTCTGAAGTTTGAATCTCTGAAGTTTGAATTTCTTTTGTTTCTTTTGTTTCTTTGAATAGTGAATCTTATCAGTTGTCGTTGGTCACAGCGAGGCTTTACGCTTTACCTTCATTTCCTCATGAAGCTGTAAATATACAAGTCCTAACTTAAAGTTTAGGAGCGCTCATCATCCTCCAGCACAGGAATGAGGTCTGCTGGTAAAATTTTAACTTCGTGGACTTTACCAATAGTTCATATGATGACTTTGATTTTTAGCTCTTTTCTGAGTGAAGCTTTTGATGATTTTTTTAATGGTTTCGGGTCCAAAACAGTTTAATCAGGAAGAATTAATTTCTCTGTTAAAGTCTGAGACTTATTTGATTTAGTCACAGGTTCATCGACGTGGAAGACAGTTTTAAGTCAAGTCTTTCACGGTTTTTTTCGCAAGAAATTTTTTTGTCTTTCTCCCCATGTTCACGTAGACAAATAAAGTACTCCATGTATTTTGTTTTTAAACGGTTTCCTTTAAAGATGGTTTACTTGTAACCATAGCTTTTCATATGTCGGGAAGCTCAACAGAGTCAATATTGTTGCATCTCCTTTTAAGAATGCTTTAAAGATAGCTGTATTTTCCAGGTCTTCTATTTTATTATTTTTGTCTTCAACAACTTTCTTTAGTTGTTTCTCGTCATCAATCAGTTTTAGTAGATTTATCTGCTGCTCCACCACTTTACTTATTTCACCTGACATGAAGTTCAGGGATTGTTTTAATTCTTTCATGTCTTTAACCAGGATTTTTGCCATTGTGGATTATTGGATGGCTTTCAACAGTTCACAATATTAGGTTTAACTCACTCTAGAAGCTGCAAATATGCAAGTCCTAACTTAAAGTTTAAGGGCGCTCATCGTCCTCCAGCACAGGAACGAGGTCTGCTGGTAAAATTTTAACTTCGTGGATTTTACCAATAGTTCATATGATGACTTTGTTTTTTTAGATCTTTTCTGAGTGAAGCTTTTGATGATTTCTTTAATGGATTCAGGTTCGAGCTTCTCATTTAAAACCATTTAATCAGGAAGAATTAACTTCTCTGTTAAAACCTGAGACTTATTTGATTTAGTCACAGGTTCATCAACGTGGAAGACAGTTTTAAGTCAACTATCTCACGGTTTTTTCGGAAGGAATTTTTTTCTTTCTCCGTCTGTTCACGTAAACAAATAAAGTAACTTTGGTAGCCATACTGGATCTGCTTCTGTCGCCACTTCAGCACCGCTGTATTGGTCTCAGTGTGGTTTGGATCTGGTAGACGGGGGTAGTCCCTGCTGAATGGAAACCTCCTGCTGTCCACATTATCTGTTTCTATAGCAACACTGCTGGTCGATGCCTTCAGGATGCAGCGCTCCAGGATGGACAGCCTGCCCGTGCTGACCACCAGAGGAAGAAGGACTCTGAACCACACCTCAGCCCCCGTTGCTGACCAAGCTGTCACACAGAGCTGCAACCAATCAAACCAGGCTTTTAAAGGGTTTATAAGAGGGGTTAAAAAGACATTTTTCTCAGGCTTTAACAACTTTACGTTGTCAGCGCTTTATCAACGTTAGTAATATGTAATTCTCTGATCGCTTGTTAACGTCTCATTTTAGTCATCAAATCATTGTTTACATAGCTTTGGTTTGATGCTCTGATTGGACGGTTTGGCCCAGCGTTGAACCAAGTAGGCATAGGGTGTGATGTTGTTGAAAGGACAGAGTGCTGTCGAGTCGGGTATGTCAGTCATTGGACAGTCACTGCAATATTGAACTCACTCTTAAATTCTTTCTGTCCCAAAAATGTTTGAGTAAAGTGTCGCGGTCCTCTTTGGTCTCAAAAAGGAAGATAAATACATCCTTCACGACGACTGCCATCATCTTCCATCAGCATCTCCACCTCCTTGATAAACCGCAGATAGTTTCTGCTCTTCATTGTTGTACCGAAGAAAACTGGGAAGGGACACTCTCCCCTGAAACATGTCGGGGTTGCTCCTGACCCACTCAGCAACCCGGTCCATATCGATGACCGTTGGCCTCGTCTGAATATATAAAGCTTTTCTTCTGGATCCGTAGTTTTAAAATCAAATTTCTCTTCAGTAGAAGATCTAAACTCCTGGTATCCAGATATTCTTTTTCCAATAAGGACTTAAGATCTGAAGCAATGGTTAAAATGTTTTAGAGACTCTGAGTCTTGCGTTGACACATTGATGAAACAGAATGATAGTTTCTAAAAGGTGAGGCGTCGTTCTGCGTGTGAGACCCAGGAGTTTCATCTTAAACCTTTCTTCCATCAGTTCCCTGCGTGGATACATCAGGTAGTAACATCCTGTTTTGAGGAGGTTTGAATCTCTCAAGTGACTTCATGTTACAGCCATGTTTACAAACATGTTTTTTTGAGGTTGTAAACGCCTGGATCATAAATACAATAATCATTAAGGACGATGTTTGAAGCTTTTGTCCTGCGAAACAAACCTGTATCTCCACCTCCTTGATAAACCGCGGATAATTAAACTGCTCTTCACGGTCGTACGGAAGAAAACTCAGAAGGGACACTCTCCCATGAAACATTCCGGGGTTGATCCTGACCTACTCACCCGCCCGGTCCATGTCCATAACGATTGGCCGTGTCTGAACATATAAAAGCCGTGTTTCTGGATCAGAAGTGTTGAAATCCAAACACCTGATATCCAGCTATAAAGATTAATTACACAGTAATATTATTATTACATAGTAAATAAGTACTTCACATTTTAGTTTTGGGAAGGTTGACTTTAAAGATGGTGTTTAAAGCCTACTTGTAACCATAGCGATGTTGGCGAGCTTTTCATACTTCAGGAACCACAACATAGTTAATGTCGTTGCATCTCCGAATAAAAGACGATCAGAATGAAAGATCGCTTTTTTCGTTTTACTTCATCCTGCAGAAAAACTACCATCTACTCCATCATATACTCCTCCACACACTACTCACCATCTTCATCGTGTTCCTCACACTCCTGCTGATCGTCTAACGTTCGTAGTTGTTCTGGAGGACGTCTGAGTGAACCAGATGGTAGGTCTTCCAGAACGAGTTGAAGTTCAATATTAAAGACTTTTTTTGTTGGAGTTTCTAGATTCTCCGTCTGATTACGTAGAAAAATAAAATCCTCCACGTTTTGTTTCATTTGATCTCGTTTGGAGGTGGTGTTTAAAGCCCATTGGTAACCATAGTGATGTTGGAGAGCTTTTCATTATATGAAATAGAATCTAAGTCGATCTCCGATAAAATTGAATCAAAATGAAAGATAGTATTTCATTACATTGTTATTTCCTCACGCTAGAAACTTATAAGTCAACGTCTTCCTAATGTTTCTGTGGGATTCTATTGTGGATAGAAAGAGTGATACGTGATGCAAGTAGAACAGGTTACCTGTATTTTGGTTCAAAGACATTTGGCTTATTCTTTATTCTTGGTTTCACTAACCTGGTGAACGGTTCCACCTCTACGAGGATGTACTTAAAGCCTCCTTTACAAGCTTCGAGGTGCAGGAAGTCAATGTAAACAAGCTGGAGTGGGGAGTTAGATGTTATGTGTTGTGGTTCCCTCCACCACCACCAGAGGGAGCCAGGGACCATCTCACCTTTCCCCCAATTCTGGCTGACTGGAACACCTGCTCTGATTAAAACACCTGCACCTACTCTCCCGGCTGCCTATTTAAAGGCAGCCTCACCAGCATTCCTTGTCGGGTCTTCATTCCTCCAGCCCTGGCTGTCTCCCGACCCAACTGACTTTCTTTGATTGACTTTGATATCCTTTTGATCCTTCTCCGTTGTTTACAGCTTTGCTGATTCCTGGTTTATTAAACCTTGTTTAAGTCCTGCATTTGGGTCCTCCTCCTTCCATGTGCACTCCACATCACAACATTATGTGACCAATAGGAGCTCTCTCATGTGGAGACAGTTTCTAAAGTTAAAAGGTTTTAAAGTGACACGTTAAATTTACAGTGAAACACTTTTAAAACCAAGATACATAATATAAGCATCATTTAGAAGTCCATCATTCAGTAAATAGAACTTGATATTTGCCAATTGGTTCTTTGGTTTGGTTCTTATGAGTTTTTTCTGGAGAGTGACAGGATGAATTTCCTACAGAAGTCTCTCAGCAACTGGGAGAGTAATTTGAGTAACCTTATAGTTAGTCTTTAAACTTTGCTTAATTGTCATTGTTGTATTTATGAAACATGTTTTTTCTTTGGCTTTCTTTGCTCTCTGTCTCAGATAAGAGTTTTTGGACTGGGGATCTCTGTTTTAACCTCAATAGACAGAGGCCATTTCCATTTTTCTGGAATTTTGTTCCAGAATCTTTAAACGTTGAACAGTACTGTCTAATTCTCTGATTGATCGTTAACGTCTCATTTAAGTCGTCAATTCATTGTTTAGACAGCTTTTCTTTTCAAGTGAAATTCCAAACGCCTGATATCCAGCTCTTCTTTTTCCAAAAGATTTCTTATATGTTTAAGTTTATTATATTAAGACATTGACGCTCAATAAGGATTTAAAATATGAAGATAATGACTCTAAATGTTTGAGACTCCGTGTCTTACGTTGACACATTGATGTCAACGTAAGACGTGGTTAAAGTCTTACTGTGAAACAGGTTTAAGAACCACGTCGTGATCCAGACCTCCAGAGCAGCAAATGTGAAAGTTATCGAGAGTTTACCTTTTTAGTTTCTAAAAGGTGTGTCCTTGTTCTGAAAGTGAGACCCAGGAATCTCTCATCTGGATGCTTTTGTTGATCTGTTCTACGTCAGGTAGTTCATACTAAGTTTTATCAATATTTTCCGGATTGGAGTCGTAAGCGCCTCGATCATTGAGGACGATGTTTGAAGCCTTTATCCTCGAACTCCGATTAAAACTTTTTTAACCTGACTTTCGGAGGCGTTTCTTAGAGGAATCAAGACAATAAATAATCTTCATTAAATCAAAATGGACGTAAAAGAAAACAAAGAATCATTGAACCCGCTTATGTTTAACTTGCTGAATTGTTTATGTTTATAAACACTTAAAATAAACAATAGTGGGAGAAGCTGATTGGCTGTTTTTTTTTTCTTGGATATTTCCAATCAAAAGACCCAAACCTGATGCTTGAGTTTCCATGTAAACTAATGTTGCTGCCGGGTTGATTTTTAGATGTTTCCTTAATGTTTGTGGTTTTTTATTAAGTTCACTGAACTGTATTCAAACTGATCCGAATGTTCGGACCTGTTTTGTCTCTAAAACTAACCCTATGTTCCTGTTCTACGTGTTTTATTTCAATTCCTCATGTCTAAAATATGTGACAAAAATGACTTCATTATTAAACACAAACTTTACATTCATGACAACGGCACAAAGAAAAGTTGTTTATTTGTACAAATAAACAATTTGTTTTTCTTAGTTTCGTCAGAAATTCAGGTAAAACCAAAAATAACGCGAGTAATAGACAAAACTTGTCTAAACCATTCAATAAGATTCAGAAATGTGTAGATTTTCTAGATTAAAGATTGGATTGGAAATCCCTTCTTAAAGGAGTCACGCATCATGTTTTCGTTATACCGTCCTTGGTATCGACGTTCAAACTCCATTCTATCTTAAAGAAAGTGCTCGCCTTGCTCCTCAGAGTAGAGAGCCCATGTTCTCCTAGAATTTATCGGGATGTGAAACAAGCAGATGGACTTTCAGAGACATTCTGCATCCCATTTTGGCAGAATTCTTTATGAGAGTCGGCACCAACTCCACATAGTTTTCAGCTCTGTGATTGGTGGAGACGGTGGCCGCGTGGTTAGCGCGTTCGCCCGCGGACCGGAAGGTCGTGGGTTCGCGTCCCATGGAGAGCACGTCTAGGGTCCTTGGAGAAGACACCTAACCCCCACTTCTCCCACCATTGGCGCCGTTGAAGGGCAGCCTGCTGCGGTGTAAGGAGTGCAGCAAACAAATTTCCCCGGTGAGGGATGAATAGAGTAATTCAAAATACAAAAAAAAAAATACAAAAAAAAAAAAAAATATCTAGGAAGCTGCAACGAAACTGCTCCAAGCTGCTCTCTCTGTCCTTTTCAACTGCTTTGCAAAATCCTCACATTCTATGATCTTCTTGATCTGTGGTCTGACGCCCTAAGCCTTGACCTCAGCCTCGGACAGATTTGGAAAAAGATCTTGAAGGTGTTTAAATGCTGCTGACTCCATGTCAGGATCTTAATGAGGTCTAACTTGATGTGCAGCGGTGGTGTAAGCACTTATAAGGTTCTATCAGCGGCTCCCACTTCACATTGCTCTTCTCAACAGAAAACTCAGTCCGTTGTGACCAGTCCTTTTGTCTCACGGCTGTCCCAGAGACAGAGGAAACAAGGATATTTTGTGAAACCTCCTTGAAGTCCCATGAGGAATGATACCATTTTGAAGTCACTGATGACCTCATCCGTAGTCATCATACTTTAATGCTCTCAGTAACATTCTGACCCTGGTGTCGTCCTCTTTGAGATGCACGGAGTGGGCCATCGGGAGAGATGGGTAGTTGTTTCCGTTGTGAAGCAACACAGCTTTGAGGTTCCAGGATGAGCTGTCTAGGAATAGGCACCATTCCATAGGATTACATGTGATACCTATAGCATGGAATAGACCGGCAACATCGTTTCAGAAGCACAGCCCACCACGATGACTGAAGAATTTAGAGAATATTTGATGCCGCTTCCTCTGATCTGTGACTTGTATGCTATCATGCACAAAGTTCCACTGTTTGAGCCTGGACATCAGAAGCCCAAGGTCCCTAATTAAATCATCCACGTCTTTCTGGTTAAAAGTACGGCTTTCTATCCCCAACTTCATCTGAAGAATCATAGTCCATATCTCCAGTATCGACCTCGCTGTCTGACTTGCTTCTGTCTCCTGAAGGTGACCTACGCCGCCTAGGAGGAGTCAGAACAGGCAGATCGGGGCTGTTCGGTACAGGGGTGATAGAAGAAGGTATGTCTGGATGAACAATCTGAGGGGCATTTTTGCCGGTGCGACGATTTTTTTGGGTTTACCACGCAGAAGTAGCAGCTGCTTGAGGGGTCCGTCGGCTTGTCTCTGCTTCCATGCAATACCTTTTTCGTTCGTCTTTATGAATTGTCCGCACACACAGCAGAATGAATCAGCTGGATGTAAACAACCTCTTGATGCCACATTGAATAATTTCTCTTTAACTACGAATCGTTATCCTTTAAGTCAGCCATACCATGAACTGGAATCTTGGTTCAAGACACATGTGCTTTTATACTTGTAAAGCTGAAAGTGTACAAAATTGTGGCGAGAGCGGCCATGCTGATTGGTCTAGAGACAGTGTGGCGAGAGCGGCCATGCTGATTGGTCTAGAGACAGTATGGTGAGAGCGGCCATGCTGATTGGTCTAGAGACAGTGTGGTGAGAGCGGCCATGCTGATTGGTCTAGAGACAGTGTGGCGAGAGCGGCCATGCTGATTGGTCTAGAGACAGTGTGATGAGAGCGGCTATGCTGATTGGTCTAGAGACAGTGTGGCGAGAGCGGCCATGCTGATTGGTCTAGAGACAGTGTGATGAGAGCGGCTATGCTGATTGGTCTAGAGACAGTGTGGTGAGAGCGGCCATGCTGATTGGTCTAGATACAGTGTGGTGAGAGCGGCCATGCTGATTGGTCTAGAGACAGTGTGGTGAGAGCGGCCATGCTGATTGGTCTAGAGACAGTGTGGCGAGAGCGGCCATGCTGATTGATCTAGAGACAGTGTGGCGAGAGCGGCCATGCTGATTGATCTAGAGACAGTGTGGTGAGAGCGGCCATGCTGATTGGTCTAGAGACAGTATGGTGAGAGCGGCCATGCTGATTGGTCTAGAGACAGTGGGGTGAGAGCGGCCATGCTGATTGGTCTAGAGACAGTAGCACTGATTCAAAGACAGGAAACAGAGATGTTTGTATCAGAGATGAAGATGCTGAGGATCTCTCTGGGAGTGACCAGGATGGACAGGATCAGAGGAACAGCACATGTAAGAGGTTTTAAAGTCAGAGAGGTCAGACTGAGATGGTTTGGACATGTACAGAGGAGAGAGAGAGAGTACATCAGAAGAAGGGGGAGTGACCAGGATGGACAGGATTAGAGGAACAGCACATGTTAGAGGTTTTGGAGATAAAGTCAGAGAGGTCAGACTGAGATGGTTTGGACATGTGCAGAGGAGCGAGAGAGGGTACATCAGAAGAAGGATGCTGGGTTTGGAACCACCAGGAAAGAGGACTAGAGGAAGACCAAAGAGGAGGTTCATGGATACAGTGAAGGAAGACATGAAGATAGTTGGTGTGACTGAAGAGGATGCAGGAGATAGGGTTAGATGGGAGGAACTGACTTGCTGTGGCGCCCCCTGAAGGGAGAAGAATCAGAATCAGAATGCTTTTATTGCCATGTCAGTGAAAAACATCAGAGACTAGGAACTTGTTCTGGTACTGGTGTGCAAACATATAAAATAAAAATAATAAAAATAAAATAAATAAAAATAATAATAATTTTTACAAATTATTGTAGAAGAAGAAGAAAGCTAACTTTTGGAATATTTGAGAACTTTCTAGAAAGTTCTTAGAGTTTCTTTAAAGATCTGGATGTTTATTTAATGTTCTAGAGCATAAAATAATGGTCGATTACAAAGGCCTTTTGGGTAGATCGCATGGCATTGAAAAAAAATGTATTAAAAAAATAAGTGTCAATCCAGTGGCTTTTCTGCTGTTTACTGTAGATTTTTTTATGAGTCTGTGATGTGAAATCACTTTGTTAAGCCTGTAATCAATAAGACGCTAGATTCTAGCGTCTTTCTTGCGTCTTTCTTGTGTCATAGAGCGCATTAACTTAGTGACTAAAACCCGGAAGTCAAGCAGGATCAAACTATCAGAGCAATATTTTTTTATATAATTAAAATCATTTAATTTCAAACAGTCCCGATTTGATGCCTGTAATCCACCTCAAGTTTCTACTCAGCTGCAAATCTGAAGGCTAATAAAGGAGTGGACGCATACCCCCATCCTTCACAGCCTTCACCTCCGTATTGAATATAAGGTCCTCCTTCACACCCATCACTGTCTGCACGGTGAGGCCCCCACTTACCTCTCAGAACTACTCACACTCAATACCTCAACCAGGACCCGTCTGAACCCACCCAGGACCCGTCTGAACCCACCCAGGACACGGCTAAAAACAATGGGCGACAGGGCCTTCAAGGCTGCTGCTCCCCGCCTGTGGAATGCCCTCCCAGACTACCTCAGGGCCCCACAGACGGAGGATGCCTTTAAAAAAGGACCAAAAACCCACCTTTTTAAAAAAGATTATCATTTTTAAGTTATGTTTGTTTTTATTGTGCTGTTTTAATGTTTTAACCTTGTAGCACTCTGAGGCTTGATTTCAGGTGTAGAGTGCATTAGAAATAAAATCTATTATTATTATTATTTCTGGGTTGGTGATGTCAAGTGAGACGTCATCACATGACGTTGCGGGACTGGTAGATCTGAAGAGGCTTGCTAAATTGTAGAAAGATCTGGAAAAGTCTAGCAGTTCGGGAATATTCTAGGAGGAAGCTCGGCATTGAAACTGAATCGAAAATTTTCTAAAGAAACACGTAATTTTTGAATTGTCAACGTCCAAATCACAAAAGCAAAGTTTTTCTGGATTAACAGGGATTTCTGTTCTGGACCCGACGGTTTAGGAAAACACACTTTAAACCCAGGAACAGAAAAAAGTGAAAATTTGTTACAAAGTGAATCAATCGTAATAAACCCGATTAATACGTGCACACGGTGTGCATGTGAACGGTGGGGGACCAAGGCCGTGCCAGTGTGGAGCTAGATGAGCCGGTAAACCTGTTACCTGTCGAACCCTCACATCGTCATCTGTAACCTTGGCAACTAAAAAAAAAAAAAAAAACTTCTGTAAACTTTTAAATACCAAATATTTTATTTATTCATTTTAAAAACATAAGATGAAACACTTAAAAAAAATCTGACATTTTTTAAAGAGACATGAAGGTTTTTTTTATTGTTTCAAGAAGCGAGAACTTGAGTGAAGCTGTTCTCCATCGAGCTGCAGGTAAGAGCCTTGCTCAAGGGCGACCTGAGAAATATTCCACTCCAATAAATGATGGATTGTTTTCTAACTTCATTCGCAGGAAATTCAGCTTCTCCGTCGCGGCTCGCATTGATTTCACCATCCTTCTCGTCCTTGCTTGTCAAAGAAAAAACGCTCTCTGAGTTTGATTTGGAAACCGTGTGTTTTCACAGAGCAACAGTAACACCGTGAGGTCAGGAATGGTATCGCAGGCAGAGTGGAAGTGGGTCAAGGAGAAGGAGAGATGTGGGTCGGAGGAGAGAAGTGTGGGAATAATGGCTGGAAAAAGAAAAACATTCCTCATGTCTCACGTTGGCTCGTCTTAAAGGCTTTTCGGAGATTTCAGCACTCGTGTTTGTTTAATCCGAGAGGGGAAGAGAGAGGGAGGAAGAGGGAGGGAGGATCTCACCGGGATTCAAGAACACACTTATACTGGTTCTTAATGATAGTCCTCGTTCTCTTATCCAGGGCCGGGTCGTCGGGGGCAACATCCCCAGACGGGAAGTCCAGGCTTCTCTCACCCCGGCTGCATCCTCCATCTCACCCAGGAGGATCCTGAGGTGTTCCCTGTCCAGCTGTGAGACATAGTCTCTCCAGCAGGTCCGGGGTCTGATTCTGGGTCTCCTCCTGGAGGAACGGAAAACCTCACCAGAGAGGGAGGCATCCTGATCAGATACCTGAACCCCCCATCTGGCTTCTGTCAAGCTGGAGGAGCATCAGTTATACTCCAAGCTCCTCCCTCTATCTCTGAGAGAGACCCCGCCCACCCTGAGGAGGATGATCATTTTAGATCCTTGATCTCATTCTTTCGGTTATCACCTACATTGGTTACCATGGCGAGGATAGGAACATAGATCCTGGTTACCATGGTGAGGGTTGGAACATAGATCCTGGTTACCATGGTGAGGGTTGGAACATAGATCCTGGTTACCATGGTGAGGGTAGGAACATAGATCCTGGTTACCATGGTGAGGGTTGAAACGTAGATCCTGGTTACCGTGGTGAGGGTAGGAACGTAGATCCTGGTTACCATGGTGAGGGTAGGAACGTAGATCCTGGTTACCACGGTGAGGGTTGAAACGTAGATCCTGGTTACCGTGGTGAGGGTAGGAACGTAGATCCTGGTTACCATGGTGAGGGTAGGAACGTAGATCCTGGTTACCATGGTGAGGGTAGGAACGTAGATCCTGGTTACCATGGTGAGGGTAGGAACGTAGATCCTGGTTACCATGGTGAGGGTAGGAACTTAGATCCTGGTTACCATGGTGAGGGTAGGAACGTAAATCTTACCATGGTGAGGGCAGGAACTTAGATCCTGGTTACCATGGTGATGGTAGGAATGTAGATCCTGGTTACCATGGTGAGGGTAGGAACGTAGATCCTGGTTACCATGGTGATCTTGGTTACTATGGTGAGGAACGTAAATTAAATCAAATAATAAGAAATAAAAATCATAAAACACCTTTTTTTCTTATTTTTTAACTTATTTTCCAAACTTTTCCTTTTTTTTTTCTTCAAACTAATTTAATTCCTGTTTATTTTCTTTTTTCTAAACATCCATCGTTTTACTAAAATTTTCCTTCTTTTATGAAACTAAATTCCAAAATAAACAAAAACTACTTTAACTCCGAGAAAAAAAATGTTCTCTGAACTAAAGATGTTTTTTTTTTTTCTTCAGTCAGTATTCCCTCAAATTAAAGCACGGATGATAAACTGTTAGCGTGTGGTTAATAACCAATCATGGCGAGATGATACGCGGGCACGTTGGCATGTTTCAGCTTCATGCGTGATTAATGATTCCGTCTTTTATTTACTTCTTTATTTACACCCAAAAAAATTTAATGGAGGCAGATTTATTGCTCCCTCGTTCGCGGCATCATGAACCCTGGAGGGAAATGCTAATGTTTGCCAGGGACGCCGAAATGAAGAGCATCAGAATCTACTTTAATGATCACACACATGGAAATTTGTGTGTCACAGCAACAACTTCCTATCTGCTAAGTGAATCGTTGTAGAGCCCGATCACGTACGGAAAGAAAGACCTCCGGTAACGAGATGTTCTCGAGCGGAGCTGTCTGAGCCTCTTGGAGAAAGAGCTCTGCTGTTCGTCCAGAAGTGGGTAGAGAGGATGGTCAGGGTTATCCATGATGGTAGAGAGGATGGTCAGGGTTATCCATGATGGTAGAGAGGATGGTCAGGGTTATCCATGGTGGTAGAGAGGATGGTCAGGGTTATCCATGATGGTAGAGAGGATGGTCAGGGTTATCCATGATGGTAGAGAGGATGGTCAGGGTTATCCATGATGGTAGAGAGGATGGTCAGGGTTATCCATGATGGTAGAGAGGATGGTCGGGGTTATCCATGATGGTAGAGAGGATGGTCAGGGTTATCCATGATGATAGAGAGGATGGTCAGGGTTATCCATGATAGTAGAGAGGATGGTCAGGGTTATCCATGATAGTAGAGAGGATGGTCAGGGTTATCCATGATAGTATAGAGGATGGTCAGGGTTATCCATGGTGGTAGAGAGGATGGTCAGGGTTATCCATGATGGTAGAGAGGATGGTCAGGGTTATCCATGATGGTAGAGAGGATGGTCAGGGTTATCCATGATGGTAGAGAGGATGGTCAGGGTTATCCATAACGGTAGAGAGGATGGTCAGGGTTATCTATGATGGTAGAGAGGATGGTCAGGGTTATCCATGATGGTAGAGAGGATGGTCAGGGTTATCCATGGTGGTAGAGAGGATGGTCAGGGTTATCCATGATGGTAGAGAGGATGGTCAGGGTTATCCATGATGGTAGAGAGGATGGTCAGGGTTATCCATGATGATAGAGAGGATGGTCAGGGTTATCCATGATGGTAGAGAGGATGGTCAGGGTTATCCATGATGGTAGAGAGGATGGTCAGGGTTATCCGTGACGGTAGAGAGGATGGTCAGGGTTATCCATGATGGTAGAGAGGATGGTCAGGGTTATCCATGACGGTAGAGAGGATGGTCATGGTTATCCATGATGGATAAAAGTTTGTTCAGTGACCTCCTCTCCACCACTGCCTCCAGTGAGTCCTGTTTGCTGCCAGTGACAGAGCCAGCCAGTCTGATTAGTTTATTCAGTCTGTTGGCATCACTGGCTGCGATGCTGCTCCCCCAGCAGATGACAGAGAAGAACAAGGAGCTGGCCACCACAGACTGATAGAAGGTCTCCACCACAGACTGATAGAAGGTCTTCACCACAGACTGGTAGAAGGTCTCCACCACAGACTGGTAGAAGGTCTCCACCACAGACTGATAGAAGGTCTCCACCACAGACTGGTAGAAGGTCTCCACCACAGACTGATAGAAGGTCTCCAGGATCTTGCCGCACACATTGAAGGACCTCAGCTTCCTTAGGAAGTAAAGTCGGCAGCAGGTCTTCTTGTACACAGCAGTACTGTTGCTCCTCCAGTTCAGTCTGCTGTCGATGGTCACTCCAAGGTATTTGTACTCCTCCACCACCTCCACATCTCTACCCAGAATGTAGACGGGCCGCAAAGCAGATCTGTTCTTCCAGAAGTCAGTCACCATCTCCCTGGTCTTGTCTACATTGAGCAGTAGGTGATTCTCTCCTGCCCACACCACAAATCCATCCACCACCCTCCTGTACTCCTCCTCCTGCCCACCACTTATACACCCTACAACTGCAGAGTCATCAGAGAATTTCTGTAGGTGGCATGATTTCGAGTTGTGCTGGAAGTCTGAAGTGTACAATGTGAAGAGGAATGGAGAGAGCACATTAGCCCCTACTGTGGAGATGGGAACCTGGGCCACCTCCTGAGGACCCAGTCTGTGCCGCCTACCGAGGACCCAGTCTGTGCCGCCTGCCGAGGACCCAGTCTGTGCCGCCTCCTGAGGACCCAGTCTGTGCCGCCTGCCGAGGACCCAGTCTGTGCCGCCTACCGAGGACCCAGTCTGTGCCGCCTGCCGAGGACCCAGTCTGTGCCGCCTCCTGAGGACCCAGTCTGTGCCGCCTACCGAGGACCCAGTCTGTGCCGCCTACCGAGGACCCAGTCTGTGCCGCCTACCGAGGACCCAGTCTGTGCCGCCTCCCGAGGATCCAATTTCAATTTATTTATTCAGTTAATTTTTGCCAAAAAAAATTGCATTTTACAAAAAAATGCAAAAAAGACAGACAGTTTGGTCTCAAAAAAGTTGCAAAAAAAGTAAAAAAAAAAAAAAACATGTCCACCATAATGTAAAAAAAAATCCCAAAAAAGTTTTTAAAAAAATTGCACAACAGTCGAAAAATTGCAAAAAGTCGGAATTTCTTTTTTAAAAAGTCGCAAAAAAACTAAAGAAATCAGAAAAGAGGTCAAAAAAAAAATTCCCCCCAAAAAAAAAATCGCAAAACAAAATTGCAAGAAGTCGCAAAAGAAAATAAAAAAAAAAGTCGCCCCAAAAAAATCACAAAAGAGGTAAAAAAATTCCAAAACAAAAAGAAAAAACATTGCAAAAAAAAAGCTTCGTAAAAAAATCGGAAAAGTCACAAAAAAAAAAGTTGGAAACACATGGCTGCCCTAAAGTCTGACCCTTGACCTGATCCTGCCAAGAGCTGTATGTCTTCACCCGGGACGTGACGGGTCAGGCTGGCACGTGATCGGTCACGTGATGCTCTTTAATTAAGGTGGGAAAAATAGATAAAAAAAAACATGTTAAATAATGTTTAAATGGTAAAAGCTGTGCCCGGGCGCCATGCCAATAACACCAGGCTCTAAACGGGTTCCAGCTGTCCTAGACGGGCTAAGGCCCCTCCGGGCCAAACTTTTCAGGCCTGATTAAATCTCTAATCCCGCCCTCCGTCCTCATTCTGCCCACCTGGTGCCCATCGTCTCCCTCAGGGCCGTAGAACAGGCTGAAAACCCACCTTTTTAACTTGGATTTTAACTGATTTTTATTTTTGTTTAAGATGTTTTTTATGTTTGTTTACATTCTTATTTTTATACAGTTTTATTTTTCTTATTGAGTTTTTTTTTTAGGGTTTTTAATGGTTTTAGTTTTTAATCTGTATCTTAACCCAGTGATTCCTCATGGGGATCCTCCATTCCATCAGTCTGTGGGGGTCTGACTGGCCTGGGTGGTGCGGACCCCTGCAGTCATGGGCAGGCCGACTCCTGGTGTGGATCGATCCCCAGTTATTGTTTCCTCACAGCATCAGGCCAGATGTTTATTTCAGTTAAAGAGACAGTAACTAGCGGTTCAGGTGAAAAGGGAGAGTTGGGAGGGGGGAGAGGAGTTATGAGGGGTGTGTGTGAGCGGAGGGGAGGCATGATTTGAATTTTTAATGTTGTTTGAGTTTTTATCTGTTTTTTTCAGCACTTTGTGTAACTTTTTGTTGTAAAAGTGCTTTAAAAATAAAATTTGATTTGATATACACTGAGCGAACATGCAAACTCCACACCGGAAGGACAGTGATTAAAGCGTGCGTGCGTGCGTGCGTGCGTGCGTGCGTGTGTGTAAAACATCATCACACCGCTGGATGAAAACACACTTTTTATTTTCATATTCATGCATAAACATGATGTTACAGGGTTTTTTTTTTTTTTGGTATTTTTGACCCACTTTTTGTCGCCCCTCCTCCTTCAGAGATAGAGGGAGGAGCTCCGAGTAGAGCCACTCCTCCTCTGGGTCGAGAGAACCCAGATGGAATGGTTCGGGTTAGGATGCCTCTCGAACGCCTCACCGGGAGGAGACCGAGAGGTAGACCTAAAGAACGACATCATAAATCCAAGCAGCTTCCTCCGCAGGGTGGGCGGGGCCTCAGAAATAGAGGGAGGAGCTCAGATTAGAGCCGTCACTCCTCCTCAAGATCAAGAGAAGCCAGATGGGGTGGTTCAGGCATCTGAACCCTCTTGGGTAAGGTAAGGTGAGGGTAAGGTGTTCCGTCCCACCAGGAGGGGACCCAGAGGCAGGCCCCGGACCTGCTGGAGAGACTATGTCTCACAGCTGGACAGGGAACACCTCAGGATCCTCCTGGGTGAGCTGGAGGATGCAGCCGGGGTGAGAGAAGCCTGGGTTTACCGTCTGAGGCTGTTGCCCCCGGCGACCAGGCCTCGGATAAGCGGAAGACGACGGGACGGAATTAAATTTCTCTCTTTTGTTCTTTTACTTTTGTATTTTTTTTTTTGTTTGTTTTATAAATACCGTATTTTCACGACCATAAAGTGCATATAAAAGTCTGAGACATGAGCGACGCGCCCGGCGTGCTGGGTGCCTATGTTGTTAGGCGGACGTAGATGAACACTACGCTTGCTTTGATTCCAGGAGGTCTGATGAAGTAACTCCAACCGCTGGACATCGGTGTGAAGCGGCCGTTCAAAGAAAGGCTGTGAGCGACCTGGGAGTGATGGACGACCAGAGACCACAACTTCACGAAGGGTGGATGGCAGCGCCGGGCGAGTTACGCCACAGTTTGCCAGTGGATTGTAGCTACTCGGGCTAACGTGTCTGCTGGTACTGTTGTCCGAGCTTTCAGAAAAGTAGGCATCATTTCCGAGGAGCCGCTCTGACAGCGAGGAAAGTGAACCTGCCATGTTGGATTTAGAGCAGCTGTTAGATTCTGAAACAGAGGATGAGGACTTGGATGGATTTGATCAGTGACTTTTACCAGTAATGTTTGTGTGTGTGTTGTTGTAAGGCGGACGTACGTAGTAGAGGATATGTAAATAAAACCCACGCCCTATCATCAGGTGTGCCTTATGTGTGTGTTAAATACAGAGCACACCAAACTGGGACTGTGCCTTTAAATCGATGCATCTTTTGGTCGTGAAAATACGATAATTTCAAATAAAGAAAACGAAGTTTCAGGAATAACGACATGATGTTTTATGAGATCCTCAAAGAGTCCTGAAGCTCCTGCAGGACGTCCATCCCGCTGCTCCACACCACCACCTTCGCCTGCAGCGGCATCTTCCCGTCCTGCGTCTCCAGCGTGGTCAGCAGTTTGTCCAGCGTGTAACCCTTCCTGGGCATCACCGCATCCTGTTCCCGCAGGCACGCCGTCGGGCAGAAATCGTTTCCTCCGTCACCCACGTAGAAGATGCGACGGTACTCCACGCCGGCTTCGGATTGCTTCGACAGGTACTGCTCCAGAACGCGGCGCTTGCACAGATTAACGGGGCATCCCTGGCAGTCGTGGGTGTGGTGGCAGCGGACTTCCATGTGCCCGTCATTGGTGAAACCGGCAGAATTGGTGAAGACTTGATCTACGGCCGAATGGAGACCGGACGCCTTCAGGATCCAGTCGATGAAGATGTTGTTGGAGTCGGAGATGACGATGCAATCGATGACGCTCTTATTCTCCTTGATGAAGCTGAGCAGGTTCGTCATGCCAGCCGTCAGCGGGATGGACTCCATCACAGAACGGATCCGGTCCGGGCTCACGTTCTGCTCGCCTGCGGCACACATCGCACACACAAACTGATTCAGATCTTATTGTTTTTAAAGAACCATAACTTATAATGAACGCTGCATCGGTCCGTCGTGGTAAAGAGAGAGCTGAGCCAAAAGCAAAGCTCTCCATTTACAAGTCGATCTATGTTCCTACCATCACCATGGTAACCAGGATCTACATTCATACCCTCACCATGGTAACCAGGATCTACATTCATACCCTCACCATGGTAACCGGGATCTATGTTCCTACCCTCACCATGGTAACCAGGATCTATGTTCCTACCCTCACCATGGTAACCAGGATCTATGTTCCTACCCTCACCATGGTAACCAGGATCTACGTTCCTACCCTCACCATGGTAACCAGGATCTATGTTCCTACCCTCACCATGGTAACCAGGATCTACGTTCCTACCCTCACCATGGTAACCAGGATCTACGTTCCTACCCTCACCATGGTAACCAGGATCTATGTTCCTACCCTCACCATGGTAACCAGGATCTACGTTCCTACCCTCACCATGGTAACCAGGATCTATGTTCCTACCCTCACCATGGTAACCAGGATCTACGTTCCTACCCTCACCATGGTAACCAGGATCTATGTTCCTACCCTCACCATGGTAACCAGGATCTACGTTCCTACCATCACCATGGTAACCAGGATCTACGTTCCTACCCTCACCGTGGTAACCAGGATCTACGTTCCTACTCTCACTGTGGTAACCGGGATTCTTTGTTCCTACACTCACCTATGGTCACCAGCTGTGGGTGGTGACCGAAAGAATGAGATCGCGGGTACAAGCAGCCAAAATGACCTTCCTCCACAGGGTGGCTGGGCTCTCACTCAGAGATCGGGTGAGGAGCTCTGCCATCCGGGAGGAGCTCGGTGTCGAGCCGCTCCTCCTCCAGGTCGAGAGGAGCCAGATGGGGTGGGTCGCCCGAGCACCTCGCGAGGTGTTTCGGGCACGTCCC
The DNA here is from genome assembly GCA_902685375.1 of Neostethus bicornis. Classification (NCBI taxonomy): domain Eukaryota; kingdom Metazoa; phylum Chordata; class Actinopteri; order Atheriniformes; family Phallostethidae; genus Neostethus; species Neostethus bicornis. Next base: position 784,853 of record CACRXE010000022.1, read on the forward strand.
ACCGGGAGGAGACCATGGGGCAGACCCCGGACCCGCTGGAGAGACTATGTCTCACAGGAGGCCGGGGAACGACTTGGGATCCAAGCCTCGTCCCCACCTAGGACTCGAACCCTGACCTTCTTGCTGTGAGGCCCCGTGCTACCGACTG
>CACRXE010000022.1:792500-795000 GCA_902685375.1 Neostethus bicornis
AAAAAGTCAAAACGATCAGGTAACGTATTTATCAGATTTAAAAAGTCAGGATTTTAATCAGTCATCTTCTTAACTGTCCGTCCCTTATGGGGCGGTGCTGGAGCCTATCCTGGTTGATTCGAGGCGAGGGGCAGGATACACCCCAAACAGGTCGCCAGGCTGTCACAGGGTACACACTTACAACCATATACACACACACACACACACAGTCATTCCCAGCAGCCAATCATCCTAACATGTGTGTTTTTGGAGGAAACCAGAGAAAACCCACACATACACGTGGAGAACATGCAAACTACACAAAGAAAGGTCTTAAGTCTTGTCCCTCACCCGGAACTCGAACCCGTGACCTTCTCGCTGTGAGGTCACCGTGCCGCCTGATTTCAATTAGAAAAATAAAATCACATCAAAACAATTTAGTTTAGAAACAATTAAAATTTTGTTTAAAATTCAAATCAAATCCTGATTTTTGAAACTTTTATTTTCAACATTTTTTTCCAGATATTTTAGGTCGTTTAAATTTATTAATTTTTTACCAGCCTTAGACGGGTAGCCTCTGGGTCTCCTCCTGGTGGTCCGGGGTCTGCCTCTGGGTCTCCTCCTGGTGGTCTGCCTCTGGGTCTCCTCCTGGTGGTCTGGGGTCTGCCTCTGGGTCTCCTCCTGGTGGTCCGGGGTCTGCCTCTGGGTCTCCTCCTGGTGGTCCGGGGTCTGGGTCTCCTCCTGGGGTCTGGGGTCTGGGTCTCCTTCTGGTGGTCTGCCTCTGGGTCTCCTCCTGGTGGTCCAGGGTCTGCCTCTGGGTCTCCTCCTGGTGGTCCGGGGCCTGGGTCTCCTCCTAGTGGGGGGGGTCTGGGTCTCCTCCTGGTGGGGGGGGTCTGGGTCTCCTCCTGGTGGTCCGGCGTCTGGGTCTCCTCCTGGTGGGGGGGGGTCTGGGTCTCCTCCTGGTGGTCTGGGGTCTGGGTCTCCTCCTGGTGGTCCGGGGTCTGGGTCTCCTCCTGGTGGGGGGGTCTGGGTCTCCTTCTGGTGGGGGGGGGTCTGGGTCTCCTCCTGGTGGTCCAGGGTCTGCCTCTGGGTCTCCTCCTGGTGGTCCGGGGTCTGGGTCTCCTCCTGGTGGGGGGGGTCTGGGTCTCCTCCTTGTGGGGGGGGTCTAGGTCTCCTCCTGGTGGGGGGGGGTCTGGGTCTCCTCTTGGTGGGGGGGGGGCGGCTGGGTCTCCTCCTGGTGGTCCGGGGTCTGGGTCTCCTCCTAGTGGGGGGGGTCTAGGTCTCCTCCTGGTGGGGGGGGGGTCTGGGTCTCCTCTTGGTGGGGGGGGGCGGCTGGGTCTCCTCCTGGTGGTCCGATGTCTGGGTCTCCTCCTAGTGGGGGGGGTCTAGGTCTCCTCCTGGTGGGGGGGGTCTGGGTCTCCTCTTGGTGGGGGGGGGCGGCTGGGTCTCCTCCTGGTGGTCCGGGGTCTGGGTCTCCTCCTGGGGTCTGGGGTCTGGGTCTCCTCCTGGTGGTCCGGGGTCTGGGTCTCCTCCTGGTGGTCCGGGGTCTGGGTCTCCTCCTGGTGGGGGGGTCTGGGTCTCCTTCTGGTGGGGGGGGGGTCTGGGTCTCCTCCTGGTGGTCCAGGGTCTGCCTCTGGGTCTCCTCCTGGTGGTCCGGGGTCTGGGTCTCCTCCTGGTGGGGGGGGTCTGGGTCTCCTCCTAGTGGGGGGGGTCTAGGTCTCCTCCTGGTGGGGGGGGTCTGGGTCTCCTCCTGGTGGTCCGGCGTCTGGGTCTCCTCCTGGTGGTCCAGGGTCTGCCTCTGGGTCTCCTCCTGGTGGTCCGGGGTCTGGGTCTCCTCCTAGTGGGGGGGGTCTAGGTCTCCTCCTGGTGGGGGGGGGTCTGGGTCTCCTCTTGGTGGGGGGGGGCGGCTGGGTCTCCTCCTGGTGGTCCGGGGTCTGGGTCTCCTCCTGGTGGGGGGGTCTAGGTCTCCTCCTGGTGGGGGGGGTCTGGGTCTCCTCCTGGTGGTCCGGGGTCTGGGTCTCCTCCTAGTGGGGGGGTCTAGGTCTCCTCCTGGTGGGGGGGGGTCTGGGTGTCCTCCTGGTGGTCCGGGGTCTGGGTCTCCTCCTGGTGGTCCAGGGTCTGGGTCTCCTCCTGGTGGGGGGGGGTCTGGGTCTCCTCTTGGTGGGGGGGGGCTGGGTCTCCTCCTGGTGGTCCGGGGTCTGGGTCTCCTCCTAGTGGGGGGGGGTCTAGGTCTCCTCCTGGTGGGGGGGGACTCCTCGTTGGTAGGTCTCGTGGTAAATCAGTTTTTTTTGTTCCAGAAGCGGCGGTGCCCCCGTGGGTCGGGTATAACGAAGAGGAGACCATCCAGCAGCAGATCCTGGCCCTGTCTGCTGTGAGGGATACACACACACATTCATACACACACACATACATATACACACACTCACACATACACACACACACTTACATACACACACATAGACACACATACACTCATTTACACTCACACAGTCTCACACACAAATACACTCAGACACATACG